>JAAMXY010001195.1:0-11748 GCA_019677205.1 Pinguiococcus pyrenoidosus
TTGCGCAGCGTCGTGTTCTCGGGAGTCTTGCTCTCCGACGAGGCCTCCATGGTGACACCGGGCGGCCCCCGTCCGTGAGAAGCCTTGGCTTTCAAACTGTCAGCCTGTGACAGCCGGAACTCCATCGGGGTGGCACGCCGCTGGTGGCGTCGGGCCCCCTTGAGGAGTTGGCAGGAAGGCAGGGAAAGAGGATTGTCGGCGTCGCGGTGATCGTCTTCTTCTACACTTGCGTTTCCCTCTTGCGGAGGTTGCGGTTCAAGCGGTAATGAGAGAGAAGGGGGGGGGCGGAAAGAGAGAGGCGGGGATCTCGGTGAAGATATGGTTTTGCGAGCTCCTGACCACAGCAAGGCAATCCCTTTCTGTACCGCTCTTCCGCATGCTGCAACGCCACTGATTCACGATCCCCGCAGCAACTTACGCAAGCTTGTGAAGGGCGGCCTGCGGCAGACAAATGCGTCAGAAGTGCCAGGCATCTCGTCTGGGGTGGCAAACCACAACAAACCAAACCAAGCTGGTGGAACCTGAGCTGGTGGAACCTGAGCTGGTGGAACCTGAGCTGAAGCAAAAGGCGGCAGCGGAAACACAGGCACACCAAGCCAACCAGGAAAAGACATAGGAAGCTTTTCGTCGTACCTCGATGGCGGCGGTCACAACCTGATTCGGCACAGTTCCCTCGCCAATCATTTTTACCGCTTCGCCCGCAATCCGCTGAGCCGCCCGACGCTGGAGAGAGAGGGAAAGCATCTTGATGAGCCAGAGGAGATCGAGCCGCCGAAGGCTGAGCAGTCCACGCACACACCTTTCCAATGAGCTCCGGATCGGACATGATCAGCTCGAATCGGTACTCGGTTGGGATGTAGTTGACTGTCTGCTCGCGGCCTTCCAGCAACACAATCTTGCCGGCGTCACTAAGCTGCTTCAGCGCGTCTGCCGCAAACTTCACCACCTCTCCTTGGGTTTCCTGCGCCACCGTTGGGATGTTCTTGCCGACCTTGCGCTGCTTCAGCGTCGTGTTCTGCACCTCGGACACCAGCAGATCCAGTCCCAGTCCGCGGATGCGGATGTCGTACCGCCCGTTGAACTCGCCAAATGACAGCATGCCCATCCACGTCTGCAAGTTCTCAGCGGTGAGCACTTCCGGCGTCAGCGCCACCCCTTGTTGCTCGCAGTGCGTCACCGCCAGCAGGGTCAGGGATCGGAAGATGTTGCCGTTCGACCACGTGCTGGCTCCCGGCAGCGACGCCTTCAGCTTGGACACGGTCGTGCCCTTGCCCGTCCCGCTCAAGCCGACGAGGGTGACGACGAAGCCGCTCCCATCCTGCGGGAGCTGCGCGCAGATCTCCGCGGCGACCTGGTCTGCCGACTTGCCCAGCACGTCGACAACCTGGTACGCCGGGGGGGTCGGCATGGCAGGCAAGACACCGCGGTCCACCGCCTTTTGGATCCCCACCGCAAGCTTCTGGGCGTCCTCAGCGTCGCGCGTGCGAATCGACTCCCCGTCCCGCCTTGCCATGTCGAGGAAGGTGGGATTCTCGCCCAGCTCGCTGATGATCAGGTTCGAGGTCTTGTCGTCCTGGCTGCGCAGGGCGGCGGCCTTCTCAGTGCCCGTGGAGATGTACACCTTGGCCAGGTCCGCAACGCAGTGGGAAAGGGTCTCGACGGTCTGTCAGGAGAGCTATCTTGTCTTAGGTGTGGGCAGACACGTTGCGTGAAGACAGGCACGCAAGTGGATTCAGCTTCGGGGCACCTTCATATCTGCACTCTGCTTGGTCTTCATCGCCGCAATCATCACGGCATGATGCAGCGCCAGCAACTGCAAGTACTCCTTGTGCTGCGTCATCTTCGCCATCTTCTGGGTCTGCTCCAGGCAGTGCGGTCATTCCTCCGAAAGCAGCATCTTCGCCAGGCCTGCGCTGCCCGTGACCTACCAGGAAGTAGTCGCTCACGGCCCGGATAATTTTCTCCGCATGCTCCTCCTTCGTGATGACCCAGCGCGTCATTTGGTTCAAATCCTACGCCGTTCGAAAGTGTTAGCGACGCATGGTTCCACCTTGCAGCACCACGGCTTTCCATCGAGCCAGGCCACCTGCTCACTGGGGTACGCTCGCAGCGACGAGCCAGGGGGGCTCGCCAATTGCATCATGGCCTTGCGGATGGTCTTGACGTCCTCCGCCATGGCACCCACGCGCGCCTGGTCGTCGAAGATGCCGCAAGGCACTTGGCAATGCATCTCCGCTCGGGGCGCTGCCCTGGCTGTGAGCAGCGCTGCCAAGCTGGTGGCGGCGGCCACCGTGCTCGTCCTTCTCAGCGAGCCGTACATGAGGGGCCCCAAGCTGGAAGGTCAGTGGGCAGCGAAGAGGCGGAGAATGGCGGCGCAGAACAAAAGCTGAGGTGTGCGTCGCTAACACGGTCATGACCAGTTATGGATATGGGTTCCCCGGCTCCCCTCTGCTGTGACGGACGGATATCTCCCCGTTTGACTGGGGGCTATAGTTTGAAAAGAAAACACCACAGCCTGTCAAACAATCCCCACCCAGTCCGAAACCGCCGCGATTGACGCCTCGGCTTGGTCCCCGGAAAAGAAGGCTTTGTGCGCCACACGCGCCGCGTCTGCTCCGACCTCGCGAGCTTTGGGCGCTTTCTCGCTCTCCTCCACTGAGTGTGGACGTCGCGGACCAGGGGACATGGCGACCGCTCGGCGCAGCGCGGCCGCGCTGCTACTGTTGGCGCTCGGCGCCGGAGCACAAGATGAGTTCTTTGAGCTGGATATGGAGGACGAATCCAACTCCGTCGCGAAGGTGAGGTGTCTGATGTGGCGTACGCAAGGGTCGAGCGCGTTGCTGTGCAAGCTAGAAGCCTCCGGGTGCGCGAGGAACTTGCGCCGAGAGCTGCAAGTTCCGTTGGGAATTCGCTATGGGATACCGTTCTGCCCCGGACGAAGTTGGCGAGACTCACGGACGACCCTATCTGCAGATGCGCAACATGTTCGCCACGGACACCTTGCACCTCGTGGTGGGCTCCAACACGGCGGAGTGGGACCTGCGGCTGTCGCCGGTCAAGGACAGCGGCGAGACGCGAGCGATGCCCCGCGGCGAGGCATTCAACCAGCCGGAGGCACACGATCGGCTGAAGCAGCTTCGCGATCGCCTGCTCTTCAGCCGAGGCCTCTGGTTCACCCTGGACGGTACGAGGCCAAGCGCCGGACCGCCGCTCAGCACGGAAAAAGAGGCTAACGCGTCTTGCAGGGGTCCGGTATGGAGATCGCTTCTTTCCCGACCTGGAGAATCTCAAGCCCGGCACCAAGGTCGAGGTACCCGCCGTCCGGGACCATTTCCTGGGGCAGTATACGGCGTATGAGACGACGTGGCGACTGGCGAATCGGACCGCCGCCCCGAACTTCAAGTTCACCAGCACCATCAAGAACTTCGAGGCGATCGGCACGATCCTCTTCGAGCAACGCTTCTCCGGCTTAGAGAAAGGCTCCGACTTGAGCCTCCCCAACGCAATGCAGGACCTGGAGCACGCTTCGCGATTCACGTCGTCAGCGTTCCCTCGCGTCTTCGTGGATAGAGTGGCGGTCGGGGACTCCATGACGAACCTCCATGCCGGAGTCGGCGTGGTGGAGTTCTCGGGGCCCTTCCTGTCCCGGTCCAAGGCGATTCCGCTCGACGAGCTCTTCTCGAGGATCGAGTTCGAGGGCGGAGCTCGCTGGGCCGGCGGACCCTACGTGTTCTTCATTCCCTCCCTCGACGTGAGCTTCGTCCTGTCGCAGGCTTCGAACTTCATGGTCTCAAGCTGCATCCCGGGGCGGCAGAACACGGGGGGATACCCCGGAGGCCGCAAGAATGGGAAGCACCTCATGGCCATCGAGTGCGGGATGATGGGCTCGGTGAACGTGGATGACTTGCCGGAGGGGACGGTCCCCACGGTCACGTACATGCTCGTGTACGCGCCGGGAGGCATCAACAACGCGCTGAAGCGATGGGGCAACATCATGAAGCGCAAGGCCGGCATGGCCACGGCCACGAAGCACTACGACCCGACCATCACTCGGCTCGGCTACGGGACCGACAAGGGCGCCTTCTACTACTATCACACCGAGAGGGGCATGAACTACCAGGACCTGTTCAGCGCCCTGAAGAAATCGTTCGAGGAGAGCAAGCTGCCGATCCACTACGCAGCTCTCGACTCCTGGTGGTATGAGAAGGACGCCAACGGAGGCCTCGTGAGCTGGGAGCCACGGGACGAGGCACTGCCGGAGGGCTTTGGGGCTCTGCGGACGGCCACGAAGTTCTTCTTCCAGCTGCACAGCAAGTGGTTCAGCCCGTACAACCTGTACGCGTCCAACCGCCTCGTCCACCCTTCGCTCGAGAACCGGTTTCAGGAGCACGTCCCAAAGATCTCAGCGGGCGCGACCGGCGGCACGGGCAGGTACCCAATGTACATCGAGCAGCCGGGGACCGGCCCGCATGGGTCGGGCGGCGGAGGCATCGAGGACTTCATCGAGTCGGATCCCTTGAAGGGCGCCACGGTGGCTCTCCCGATGTTCAAAGAGTTCTGGAGGGACTTCCTCAGGGATGCGAAAGATCGCTTCGGGATGGAGGTGTACGAGCAGGACTGGCTGTGGGTGATGCAGGAGAGCACGAACCTCACGCTGCGCTCCTTCACGGGTGCCGAGCGATTCTTCAAGGCCATGAACGACGGTGCGCGGGAGGCTGGCGTGGCCATTCAGTTTTCCAATGCGCTCCCGAGGCACACGCTTCAGTCGCTGCTCATGCCCCAGGTGACGCAGGCGCGCGCCGCGGACAACGACTATCCTGGCACCGCCGGCACGTGCGTGTTCCCGAACTGCGCGCACTACACCGGGACGAGCAACATGCTCTTCGCCGCACTGGGGCTCTCGCCGTCGAGGGACTCCTACTGGACCACGAAGAAGCAGTGCTGCAATCCGTTGTACTGCAGGAGCAAGGATCCCCCGGCAGCAGATATGGAGTACGGATGCAACGCCGAGGGATCTGCCGAGGAGCCCTACTCCGAGCTGCACGGCGTCCTCAGCTCCTACCAAACGGGCCCCTACACCATCTCAGACAAGATCCTCCACACGAACGCGTCCCTGGTGCACATGTCCATTGACACCAATGGCTTCCTTCTCCGTCCATCCCGGCCGATGACGGCAATTGATCGCGCCGTTTGGCAAGGCCTCCTTTCCACGATTGATCTCCCGGATGGATACGCGGTGGGCCCGATCGCGACCCCCGACAAGCGCGGCCAGGAGCACCATTATCCGGTGCAGAGTAGCGTGAGCTTCCAAACCGTCCATGCGCCGGGCGGGCGAGTATCGGTCTTCAATGCGTGGATTCATGTCCTGGCCTTCGGCCTGGAGCACGACACCACCTACATCTGGAAGGACCTGACGAAAGCGGAGAAGGCTGGCGGCGCGAGGGCGCTCCGTGAGGAGCCCGTGATGATCCGATGGAAGGGGCACACTGCCGAAGGCCGAGGCGGTGATGTCATCCAGGACATCGGCCTGTTCTCGCCGTCGCAGCCGCTGCCGCTCAAGGCCTGCCAGCTTCACGACTACCAGCTGTACCATCTGGCACCTCTCTTCGACGAGGGCTACGCGCTGCTTGGCGAGAACCGGAAATGGGTTCCGATCTCAGCCCAGCGTATACGCATGATTGAGCGCATCGATCTCCCGGAGCTGGGGAAGAAGGGCCTTTTTGTCGTTGCTTCGGGAGCCGTCGGAGAAGACGTCGAGCTTCTCTTCATGACTCCCCAGCCCGTAGGAGAGCTGACAGATATAACACTCTGGCAGAAAACCTCGATCACGTACGACAGCATGACGCTCGGCCTCGTCGTCATGACATGCCAGGTACGGTAGCACCGATTGGATGGGGCAGATGAGTGTGGATGTGTGTCGTGCTCATCGTCGTTTCCGCCGACTAGATTCCGGACTCCGGCTTTGTCAAATTTACCCTCCCGGAGAGGACGTGCCTCCCCCAGAAGTAAGCAACTTGCGCACGACAGCATGCTGTCGTCCTTGTTCTGATGCCGGCAGCGTCTGACCTGATCCTCCGCTTGAATAGAGCTCCGCCGGTCTCACAGCAGTACGGCGCTCGCTGGGAGCTTTCGCACCCGCCGGGAATGTAGAACGGACGGAACGTGGTAAAAGTAAAAGGATGGGTGACGTGTTGATGTATTTTTCCCCATCCGAACGTGGCTCTGTGTGTGTAGTCCGTGGTTGTGCGTGCGTGAAGCCAGTGGCACAAAGACAAAGCAAGACAACTCAAGAACTTTATACGAGAAGCCAGAGGCGTCACGCATGCGAGGCCAACAGTTGGGTGCACGCTTGAGCGCCAGACACACAGTTCTCAAAGTTTGAACCAGAAAGCGCGTCTCCGGCAAAGATCAGAGGAAATGAAGCCGATTCTGCAGCGCGCGAAGGACAAGATCACCGCGTCGGGTGAGCGTCGGGTTGGACACGACCTGCTAGGCGCGGGAGCCTTACCTGGATCATTCGCCCTGCAGGCATGCACGGGAGCCTGTGCTCCGTCCTTGTCCGCCGATAGGGGGTCGCGGACTTGCGACTGGACCCACCTCACAAGCTCCACATGCTCAGGAGCCGGCAGATCGGGAAGGAGACGCCGCAGCTCAGCAGTGATCTCCGAAGCGACTTCTTCATCAGCCAGCTCGAGGCGCTTGATTCCCCAAGGCACCGAGGTGTGGACTAGCAATGACGGCGCCTCCTCTGCCGAAGCGGTTTCTTTGCTTGTTGCGTCGCATTCGTCCTTGCGACCTCCAACCGATGTCCCCCTAGGCACATTTGCGAATCAGCTCGCGCCTGGCTGAGCTCTTCAAGCAGGAAAGGTCAACCTCCCACCTTTTCCTCGCGTCGACTGACACGAAACGGATCATCTCGCTTTCCTGCCCAGAGACATACTTTCCCGCCCATGGGAGACTGTTGAAGACAGCCCAGGACTCGCCGCGGAAGTAGGCTGCGAGGGCATACCGCGCAGAGTACTGAATCGCTACGTCGAAGCAGATGAGACGTGAGTAGGGGAAAGAGTGCCAAAATCCCGATCAGGCACACCACCTTTGAGATCGTCTCCGATCAGATTTGCGAGGTCGCCATCGATCTCCAGCATCGCGGGTACTGGCGTCGTCATGACCTGGCAAGTGAGGAAGCATCCCGGTAAGACCAGCCGAGAACGGCTCCAGTCTCCCCCTCCCCCCTGTCAACATGCAAGCGTCGCGTCGCTCCAAGGAAGCTCACCACCGCGTCGAAGTCTTCCTCCAAGCCGTCTTCTGCTCGGGCAAGCCAGCCACTTCCTTTCTTCCTGTTCTTCGAGAGAGCAGCGAGCCGGCGCCCCAAGAAGACGTTGTGGGCCGCCGCTTCCTCGGCGAGGCGCCGCTTGCCGGCTTCGTCAGCGTCACGGCTGCCCAACGGCGGGATCCCAAGAAGCTGTGCGGTCACGGAAGCTAGCCCACGCGGCGCCACATAGTGTTCCTGCTCAAAGTGGCTCGGGCGGACACCTGAAGAGTCCAAAGAGCTTGTCACCAAAGGCTCCAGGGGTTTCAAGGCGCTGATCGCCGCCACCTTCGATGTGGTCTGCCAGAGGTCTCAGCACTTCCTTCTCCAGCAGCATTGCAAGGACGCTATCGACCGTTTCTCTCGCACTGGGCGGCACGGTACCAGCGCCCTTGCTGATGTACTGAGCGCCCATGTCCACCTGGCCACCTGACAAAGTACGTGAGAAGCCTGCAGAAGAGCGGGCCTTGCCCAGGGTCGCCGCACCTTCCGGACGATAGTGGGTGAGAAAGCGGCCTCCTGGAAAGGCCTCGCTCTCCCACACGCTCACAGACACGCCCGACAGCAGCCTCATCAAGTAGGTGACGGTAGATCCCGTCAATCCGGCGCCAACCTGCAACAGAGCAGCCAAAGCACTTGGCTTAGCATCGTTCCTCGGGGCAATAACCACGCCCCGGCATGGAGCCAAGAGCCTCACCACCAGCAGCTTCATCTCTACCTCGGCAGAGCGCTTGAAGATCAGGCCAGCTTCCCAACCAAGTGGGCATGAACTTGAAGCGCGGCTGCTGCGAGCGAGGCGCTCTCAAGAGAACGTACCCCCCCTGCGCGACACGGCCACCTCATCGTCTGTGTCGCGCCGCCCGCCGCGCGGAAGGGTCGATCAGCTGATCGTCAGGTGAAGCACTCCGCATCGATCCTGCGTATGCGGGAAAGGGAGTACAGTACAGTATGTTGTGAATGGGAGAGAGGCACTATAACCAGGGCGGTATACCGAGTGCACGTCCTTGACAAAGAGCCCCCACGTGCGCCACAGGAGCGCATTCGCTCGGCGTCCACCATGACTTGGCTTTTGGTTGGGACTTGTCTGGCCTCGCTGCTGCTGGCGCTGGGCGTGCCGGCGGTTCTGCGCCTGTGGCGCAAGATGCGGCCCCGCAACGACGGGATTCCGCAGGTCTCCGGCGGCCTGCCGGTGCTGGGAGTGGCCCTGAAGATGATCGAGGGCGCTCCGTGGGACCTCATGAGCCGCTGGTCTCGGGAGCTGGGCGCCTTGTACAAGTTTTACCTCTTCGGCCAATGGTGCGTGTGCGTCAGCGACCCGGAGGGGCTGAAGGAGGTCATGCAGACGAAGATCGGCGCCTTCGAGAAGGACCTGGAGTGGACCTATCGGCCTTTCCTGTGCCTCCTGGGCACGGGCATCGTGACGAGCAGCGGGAAGCTGTGGCTGAAGCAGCGGGCGCTCATCAGCAAGCCGTTCAAGATTGACATCCTCACCGTGATCCCCCGCATTGCCATGGAGGCCACCCAGCGCCTTGCGCTGCGCCTCGACGCCGCCGCGAGATCGGCGGGGCCGGCGCTGGAGATGGGCGAGGAGTTTCGGCGCCTCACGCTGCAGGTCATTGCGGAGGCGATTTTGTCTCTCTCCCCAGAGGAGTCCGACCAGAGCTTCGCCAAGATGTACCTTCCCATCGTGACGGAAGGTAACCTTCGGACCTGGTACCCGCACCGAGAGTACAACGTCCTCTCGCAGGCGTGGTGGAGCCACTGGGCCCGCGTCCGTGGCATCAATTCGTACATGAGCAACCTCATCCGCGGGCGGAGGCAGCAGCTGCGCGACGAGGGCGCGTTCGAGAGCGAAGGCTGGCAGACGAGTCGGCGGAAAGACCTGCTCGACAAGATCATGACCAACATTCCAGAAGCAGACTGGTCCGAAGAGAACGTCAGGCAGCTGCGCGACGAGCTGAAGACGTTCCTCCTTGCTGGTCATGAAACCAGCGCGTCCATGCTCACGTGGGCCCTCTTCGAGCTGACGCAGGATCCGGAGTGCATGGCCCGCGTCCGCCGGGAGGCGGAGAGCTTGTACGGGAAGGACGCCGCGGGAGACACGGACAAGTGGTCTGCCGGCTTCGAGGGGTGGGGCTCGTCGGAGGCGCTGAGCTCCTTGCAGTACACGGAAGCGGTGCTGCGGGAGACGCTAAGGAAGTACAGCCCGGTGCCCACGGTCTCGCGGGTCTGCACGAAGGACACGGAGATCATGGGCCGCAAGGTCCACCGGGACACCGCCGTGTTCTGCATGATCAAGGCAGTGCATGAGAACCCGGAGGTCTGGCCGGAGCCGTCGAAGTTCAGGCCAGAGCGCTTCTACGCCGCGCAGGATGGAGAGAGCAAGGCCACCGTGCCGGAGCATCGGCCGTTCACCTTCATGCCCTTCATTCAAGGCCCTCGCAACTGTCTGGGGCAGTACCTTAGCTTGCTAGAGTCCAAGATCGTGCTTAGCTCCCTCGTGCATCTCTTCGATTGGTCGTGCGACGACCCGGTCAAATGCGGAGAGTTACATCAGTTCATGCTGCCGGTGATCCCGCAAGTCGGGATGTTCCTCACCGCGACGCGGAGATAGTCTTGTGGCTCATTTGGTCCCGTTCTGCAGCAAGAATGAAGTGTAATCATGTCGTTTGTTACAGTCAGCGGAAGGATGTCTTGTACGTCTGTGCATGAGAGGGTTGAGTGGGCCAAGGGTTCGCAGCGTCGCAGCGCTGCCACAAGAGACGCACGTCGGGACGAAGCCGATTCCTGGACAAAACAAGGCGGCGCAGCCTCTACCCACAGCAGCCGCCGCGAGCGCTGTCTGGCTCCAGAATGAGTCCTACCGAGTTGGAGGGCGCCGGAGCAGGTAGTCTCCTAGCGATTTGGCGTGCACGCGGGATTAGCGAGTGTGCCCACCACGCATACAGACGTCCACAGGTACCCGCCGATGGACGCATTTTCATGTGACAGCGTCCCACGCACCTGGCGAGGCCCGAGAAGATCTCTGTGACATTCGAGTCTGTCTTGGCACTGGTCTCTAGATAAGTTGCCCCGATGGACGCCGCATAGGCCTCTGCAATCTCTGTCTCCACCATCCGATGCTCCGCAAGATCCGCCTTGTTCCCAGCGATCGCCAGCGCAATGCCTGTGCCCGAAGCCCCTGAGCGCGTCGTCCTGCAGCTCCGCCACAGGGCTTCCACATTTTCGAGACTCACCTGGCGGCCCATTGTTCTCCAGTTCAGACACCCACTTTTTCAGCTTCTCAAACGACTCTTCGTTTGTGATGTCGTACACCAGAAGAGCCGCTGCAGCTCCTCGGTAGTACATCGGCGCCAAGGAGTGATAGATCTCCTGCTCAAGCGGCGGATTCACCACATAGGATGCGGAGATCAAGGTCATGTGGCTCCGCCCCTCTCTCTCTTTTCTTTCCTTCTTTTGAGGTGGCGGGGGGTGGGCTGAACACCAACGCACCTGGCCCGCCGTATCCCAGATCTGGAACTTGTAGGGCACTTCTTCGACCAGCACCATCTTGCTCATGAAGGACGCCCCGATGGTGGACGTCATGTTCGCCTTGAAGTCGCTGGTGACGAAGCGGAGCACCAGCGAGCTCTTCCCAACCGACTGGTCGCCTGCCAGGACGGATGAGCGCAGCCAGGATCCTGGGCGGATTTCCGCGGAGTTCGTACCCAAAAGAACGACTTTGACCTCGCGCGGCGGAGACGCCATGTCTGAGCGTGATGCGGCCGCCACTGGGCAGCTGCGGCCTCCGGTGGGTACCGGCGTGAAGGACAGCTGGCCACTCGACCCGCCTGGGGAGAGATACTCCAGATGCTTCAAAGCTGCTTACTTTGGCGCCAGTCTTCCACGATTCCGCGCGCTAAATTCAGCATTCATTTCAGCAAGCACCGCAGCACTTCACTTCACTTCATCACTTCGCTTGCGAGATATGGTCGACGAAAAAATAGGAATCCATGGACTTTCCGGAGGCTTGCGGAAAGGGACCGTTGCTTCCCGGGATCGTTCGACCCTTTTGAAAAACTTCTTCAACGCCACAGAGTCTCCTCGCTTGTGCTCCTTTAGTACAGAATCTTGCTGTCAGCCACCTCATCTGTTGATGGGAAGCCTCCCCTTGTGTTTTCAGGGGAAGCTGTTGACGTCATGGTGAAGTATACCGACGCCCGTCTAGTGCACAACTCATTCGGTCATGGTGATCGGTCATCTGATCGATCACTTGACGCGTCAAAAAGTCCCGTCTATTTAGTCATGATGACCGATTGCGTAATCGATTGCACAATCAATTGAAATAATCGATTGCTTGACTGATCAATTTGATTGATTGTATCAATGAATTGGTCACCAACCGCGCAAAAATGCCACCGCAGCAGCCTCCCCACGGCCCCCACATGGCACCGGCATGG
>JAAMXY010001198.1:0-46924 GCA_019677205.1 Pinguiococcus pyrenoidosus
ACGCGGGCAACCCAAGGTCTGCCAGACCGTGCTCCTTGTGCCTCGACTTGAAGACGTCGGCGTCCAGAAAGTACTCCGGAATGCATTCGTCCGGAGTCCACTCGTAGAGATGTTCCATGTCGGTTGGGTAATGCTCAGGCACGAAGTTCGCCCGCACTGCGCGTTGGAGCTCGTCCATCGGAAGCGTTCTCGCGAGATAGATGGAAAGCGTCAGAGACCCCAGCGACTCGGGAATGTGATGCGGAGGCGTGGAGTGCAGGTAGGTGCTGTCCAGCTGGTCGTTGCCCTTCGAGATCCGATACTTGGACTTCTTGAGGTCGCGCCAGCCCCCAAAAGGCACTTTGAAATCCGTCACCCACGGAAGAATCGGGTGCCTCCCGAAGCCGTGCCCCGCGACGCGCCCCGCAGCGGTATTTAAGGCCATGAGGTACTCCAGATTCGTGATCTGTCGCCGCGCCCATCTGGTGGTGATGGTGCTGTCGTATCCCGGAGGCTTCCCTATGGAAAGCGGCGCTGCCTCTCTTGGGGCCCCCGACAAGACAGACGGCTCCACGCCCTTGCGCCAACCTCCTGGATCAACGGGTAGAACATACACCCAGCCATCGATCCCCAGGAAAACGTTCTCCGGCCGGAGAGCTTCCCCGAAGAAGTGGCCCCGTTTGTGGCCATCAGCCACTGCGCGCACAAGCTGATAGAAGATGAATCGCAGCTGGAGCTCGCGCGACGTGATTGGCGACATGCTCTGCAGACCGCGTACGCAGACATGGTCCCACGCAGATGGTCGCGAGGCTCGCGCAAGCAGACTGCGCAGCGACTCCCGCGGTCCCCGGAGGAGGTCGATGTGCACATCAGCTCCACTTGACGTTCTCGCCCTGGTCCTTGCGAACAAGGGCAGGACGCCGCCTTGGGCAGATCCCAGCGGAGTCCAGGCGGCGGCCACGCCAAGGGAACGGATCGGCCCGGTCGCCTCGCTCTTCGAAGTGGCTCCATGAGGATAGAAACGGCGCATAGCAGCCTCCACTTGCGACAACGGAGCCTCTGCGCCCTCGGAGCCAGCAGCATGTACCAGCGCTAGCGCGTGATGCACCAAGTCGTCCTGTGCAAGCTGCCCCGCGTATCCAGAATGCCGCCCCCGAACTGCGGGCGACTCCAGCATGCAGTGGAACAGCACCGGCGTTCCATGCGGTAGCGATCCCCGAGAGCTACTGGCCGAGGGAAAGGTCAGCGGCTGGCAGAAGCGGATCCCGAGGTGCTCTCGAACGACAGCGCGCAGCTCGGCGACACGGAGCTCCTTCTGAGGCTCTGCCATGAGGATTTCTCGACTGTTCTAGTAAAGTCCTCCCATATCTAAGGGCGCCAAGGCTTGCGCAAGCCCAGTACAAGGGTCTGGGATCAAAACAAGGCGGAGCGACGCCACAGAGAAACGCGTGTGGCGAAGATATTCAAAGTCCAAGCGCGTTTGCGCGGGAAAGACGAATTTCGCCCAGTCAGCGAATTCGAGAACCGAGCGGGGAGGCCCCCAATATACCTGCGGGCGCACAAGCGCCGATTTCGCGCCTTTCTCCTACGGCGCTTTTGAGAAACGCCAAGGCCTCGCGAGCGCCATGCGCACTTGCCTAGACTCCCCAAAGTTTGTGGTGACGTAGCGATGCCGATGCTGAGTTGTGGCGCTGCGCAAACTCCGGCGACAAGGGCGGTTTTGGCGCATCTCGTCTCTGTCGCATGGCTGGTTTCGGCCTTCGGCGTCAAAGAAGGCGTCCGAAACGCCTACGTGCACGTGCCTTTCTGCCGCCAGCGCTGCTTCTACTGCGACTTCCCTATCCGCGTGGTGAGCGCGGACGAGGCGGCGCTAGAGAGGCAGTCAGAGCGATATCTGGGGCTTCTCGAAAGGGAGATGAGAGCTTCACGGGGCATTGGGGCGCCTCACGTGTTGGAGACGCTGTACATAGGAGGCGGTACGCCGAGCTTGATGCCTGCGGCGCATCTTCGGCGCTTGCTCACGAGTCTGGAGGCGGAGGGGATCGTCTGTAATGAGCATTCCGAGTTCACCATGGAGATGGACCCAGGTACTCGCCTGCATTTTTTTGGTGGGGCAGCGCCATTTTTGACCGCCGCATCCTTTGTGTTGACCACCGTATCATGCTGGAGAGTTCGAGTTCTTCCTTCGGGCTGTGCCAACGTTGTCCTCGTAGTCTTTTCTTTCTTTCTCTTGGTCGTCGTCCTGCTCTGACGGCGCCGTGGCATGGCACCTTAGGCACCTTTGACAGCGAGAAGCTTGAGCAATACCTCGCCTGCGGAGTAAATCGCGTGAGCCTTGGGCTGCAGAGCTTTCAGGATGACGTGTTGGAGTCTCTCGGCCGATTTCACCGCCGCGCAGATGTCTACGAGGCGCTGGATCTGCTTCGCCAAGCAGGGATCTCGAATGTCAGCGTTGATCTCATCTCCGGCCTGCCCGGCCGTGACATCAGGAGGTGGGAAGAGGACTTGCGAGAGGTGTCTGGGCTTGTGCGAAGCGGTCAGGTGAATCACGTGTCCGTCTACGATCTGCAAGTTGAGGACCGTACAGTGTTCGGGCGGCGAGGCCTTCAGCCCGGCGACGGCCTGCTCCCCACCGAAGACGTGGCCGCGAAGATGTACTGCCGTGCCCATGAGATCCTCGAGGAGGCTGCTTTGGAGCACTATGAAGTCTCCAACTACGCACTGCCAGGCTGTCGGAGCAGGCACAACTCGGCGTACTGGAAACGAAAGCCATTCTACGGCATGGGCATGGGGGCAGCATCCTTCCTGGGCGGGAAGAGGTGAGCACCATCCGAGCCATGTGCGCCAAACGGTCAAGTGGGCTTGCATCGCCGTGCACATCTTCTCACGTTCACGCCGAAGGTTCTCTAGACCTAGATCGCTGAGTGACTACAAACTCTGGGTGGCGCTGCTTGAGGAGCAGGGTATGGACGTGGCTGGTCGCTTGGCTGAGGATGGCGAAGACGTGCCTGATCATTCCGAGGAGACGGACGCGTTCTTGGAGGAAGTCATGCTTGGTCTTCGGACGAAAGACGGAATCGACATGGAGGAGCTAGCCCAGAAGTATGGCGAGGACTGCGCGGAGCAGCTGCGTGGCATTCTCCAGCCCGTGGAGCACGTGCGCATCGAGGGCAAGAGGATCGGACTCGTCGCGCCCGAAGGCTTCTTGCTTTCGAATGACATCATCTCGACGGTGTTTGCAGAGGTGGACGACATGGGTGCTGCGCGAAGCACGCAGACGCCTCCTTGCGTGCCTGTTTCTGATGGGCGATGCTCTGGACAAGAAGCACACCTTGAGAATGGACAAGAAGCACACCTTGAGAAAGGAGCAGGATGATATGCAGAACACGAAGTTGCTACTGCATCAGCGGTCACCGCCGATGTTTTTTCGAGCTCTCAATCTGGTCTGCTATTCCAAGTCGGTGAATCGCCCTCTTGCGCTTCTTCTCCGCCCTCTTCTTCTCCAAAGCTTTCCCCACTTGAGCATACCCCTGCACAAAGTGCTGCGATCCCACGCACCGCTCGAGTCGTTCCAGCGTTTCAGCGACTTCGGCAAGCAGCGCCTCACTTCTTGAGCCGGTTGGCTGCCGAGCTGGGGTGGTCGCCTGCACCTCTTCCGTCGCCGCGTTCCTCAAGCGAATCAAGGCGTGAAGCGCCGGAATCAGATTGGCTTCGAGCATGGCCTTGGTGCCATCGTTTTGCCCCTCCGGCAGGCACAAGCAGCGGAAGAAGCGGGAGACTGCAATCTTCCGGTCCATGCCCTTCTGCTCGTGACAAAGGAACGACATGCGCTGGATGAGCCACTCGGTCCCTTTCTCGCCGGGAGGGAACCGCCGGCACAACCAGGCTAGGTTCTCCGCAGCGTCCGATACCAAACTGCCCGGTAGCTCCTGATCAGTATTGACTTGTAGCACGAATCGTCGAACGAGCTGGTAGTGCCGGTTCTCGGACGACAGCAGATCACGGACCCGACGAAACTCGAGCTTGGAAGCCTCGCCCCGCAGCAGCATACTCCAGAGACGCGCTCCCGCGGTGCGCACCCAGGCATGGGGATAGGCAAGCAGCTCGGAGATGATGTCGATCGGCAGCACGGTGCCGTCGTCGGGCCGCACCGGCTGCGCCAGGAGGCTCGCACATGCAGCCGGAAGCGTCTTTCCCAGCTTTTCGACGCTCACGAGGGAGTGGTAGACAAAGATCCAGTCCTCCGACGCAGACTTTACCGTTGGCTCCGCAATAAGCCCGGAGAGCAAGCGGAAGATCGACTGAAGCACCTTTGCCGGATAGTCCGCTCTCTTTGCGCTTGGCGTTCTGTAAACGAAGACCAAGCCCGCGCCTTGGGCACCGGCCCTCCAGAACTCCAGACCCTTGTCCTTCTGCAGCCAGCTAAGGGTCAAGTTCCGCATCTCGGCGAGGGCGTCGTCTCCAACTCCCTTCAGCAGGCGTGCCAGGGCTTCTTCGGCTTCCTTGCGCACCGCTTCGCTATTGTCAGAAGTCAGGCGCACAAAGATAGGTAGGAACATGTCCATGGCGTATCGATCTAGAACCGCCTTCGGCAGTCTCTTCAAGAGAAGGCTCATCATCCTCATGGCGCTTATCCGACCATCAAGATCCTGATACTCGAGGTTCGCAATCAGCTGCTTCACCAAGATGTCCAGCTTCTTGTCGGTGAGAGGATACGTGATGAGGAAATCGACGAAGATCTGCGTTGCGATGCTTCGCACGCTGGGATTGAAGCTCTGGACGTAGACCTTCGATACT
Source organism: Pinguiococcus pyrenoidosus (assembly GCA_019677205.1). Taxonomy (NCBI): domain Eukaryota; class Pinguiophyceae; order Pinguiochrysidales; family Pinguiochrysidaceae; genus Pinguiococcus; species Pinguiococcus pyrenoidosus. The sequence goes on from JAAMXY010001198.1 coordinate 4,777, forward strand.
TTGTCCATGAGATCGTACACTTCGGGGGTCAGCAGCCTTCTGCGGACCACGGACTTGACGAGCGTGAAGGTTGCCGGCTCCGGATCGGGCTCCAAGGCCGCCGACTGGAGGAACAGCAGGAGGACACGAAATTGCTTGTCGTTGAGAAGCTTCCTCTGCACATCCTCCGCGGGATCCTCTGGCCCTTCCTGCCGATCCTCGTCCGCGATGAGAGCCGCAAGCGCCTTGAAGGCGCCGAGCACAACTTCGTTCTTGTTCGTCTCAAACGTCTTGCTGTGCTTCATCATGACCGATAGCAGCCCGGAGCACAGCTGACCTCGCCAGTCGTGGATGGACCTCAGTTCGAGAGGGATCAGGAGAGTCAGTGAGCGGCACGCAGCTCTCGTGACGGAGCTTTCGAAGGCGTGGCCTCTGTTGAGGAAGCGCGCCAAGAGAGGGACGAACGCGTCTGCCAGGTCCGAATTCTGCTGTTGAACTTCACTTCTCCGCTTCAGCGCCGCATTCAGCAGGAAGAACGCATAGCGCAGCGCAGCCGTGGTAGCCGCATTTGCGGTCAAGTCAGCCTTGGCACCCAGCTTCAGCTTCTTCGCCGCGTGCTGAAGCCGTCCGGTCAGGACAGGAGCGCTTGCTCCATCCAGGACGCTGACGTTCTCCCTCTGAACCTCGAGCTTGCGCTTTCGCGCCTCGGCCGCCGTCCTCGCCATCTGCGCCTCACTCGCGATCCAGCCGCGAACTCGTGACCTCCTTACATCGTCTGGCCTGCGCGTTTCAGATGTCTGCTCCTTCTGCTGGCCATCTTCTTCCATTCTCTCTTCGCTTGGCGCATACAATGGCTGCGAGGCATCTCGTGAGATACGAATCAGTGGCGCCATCGTTGCGTGCGTGTAGAGCAGGATTTCGTCCACCCGGAACGACGGATTCAAGCTCAGCCCCCTCGCCACGCGCATGATGGCTTCTTGGAGCTTGTTCGCGTGCCTCACTTCGAGATCAGGATCTAGCAGAGGCGTCAGCAACGGGCTCAGCATTGCGTGCACCGCACTGACGCTTTGGGGCGTCTCGGGACAAGCCGCTGCATAGCTTGGTCGACACAGCAAGCGTGAGCTGAGAATCTCCAAGGCGTCGTACGCCTTTATCCCCTTCGCCTCACGCATCGAAGATATCGACGTCGCATCGACGTTCCTCATCTCCTTCAGCATGCCTACTTTGCCCACGATATCTTCCACAAGCAGGCTGACCACGTCGCCGACGCTCGTATCCAGAGCCGGCAGCTCCGGCAGTTGCGCCTGTTCGTCGATTCCATCGTCGACAGTTGCGGGCTTCCACAAGTGAGCGGCGTCCAAAGGGGGGCTGTACGACTCCGCGACGGCTTTCAACACGGTGTGCAGCGTGTAGCCCCGGACGTGCAGCTGGTATCCCTCCGTGAGGCTCGACGCAAGCTCCCCGACAACTGCCCGCAGATACTTTGGCCCCAGCGTGGAGGCCACATTACCAAGCACCTTCCGCGCTTGGTCTCGGAGATTCACGTCTCTGAGCTTCAGCTGTGAGCACAGGACGAGCAGAAGATTCGGAAGCCTCAAGCGAAGGCTCGATTCCGGGAGCACCCGAATGAAGTTCAGATAAGCGTACGCCACTGGCGCACGGCAGACGTGGATCGTCGTATTGGACTTGTCCCTTGTTTTCTTCGTCACTGCGCGCTGAACTTCCGGAAGGATGCGACGATTGAGCTGTTGCCAAACTCTCTCCCGCAGCTGGATCGCATCTTTGGCGTCTCCGCTGTCGTGCTCAACCTCAGAGCCGTTGCCGTCCTCAGCATCCTCCACCTCGTCTGCGTCCTCTCCGGCTTCGTCACCGTCACCGGCGCCATCCTTAGCGTCATCCGTGTGAACTTTGGTATCCTTGTCGTCATCCTTGTTGTCCTTGTCGTCGTCGTCTTCATCGCCGTCTTCGTCTTCGTCTTCGTCTTCGTCTTCCTCCTCGTCATTGCCATCAGTGCCCTCGCTGTTGTCCTTCTGCTTGCCACCTCCTGCTCTCGTCGTCATTTTGGTTGGAAGAGTACCGGAGGCATGATCTTGCTCTTGAGTCTCTCCATCAATCTCTGCGGCGACGTCTTCATCTTCGGCGGGCGGGACCACATCGAATGTGAAGTTCTCGCTGATGTACCGCAGGGTGGTGACCAGCTGATTCTCACGATTCGGAAAGCGCCGAAGCTGCTGCAAGACGTTCCGGATGAGACCCACGTACTGCGGCCAGGACAGGTGCCGGCAAACGGCGCCCACTAGCTTCGCGGCCTCCTTGAGATAGTTCTCGCGCTTCTCAACATACTTGCTCCGCAGGGGAGCTAAGGACAGGGGCAGTAAGATCTTTGTCACCGTGCTCGGACTAAACACATCCTGCGAAGCCAGCAGGGATCGAAGGCGGGAAAGCGCACGAGCTCGGCGGTGGATCTGGATGTGATACACGTTGACGAAGAAGTTGTCTAGCTCGTCGTCGTGTTCCGTACGCAAGGCATGCAGATCACCATGCCAACCTCCTCCGATCCTGTCGGGAAAGGCCGCTGCCACCGCCCCAAGCAGCTTGAAGGATGCCTGCTGAATTGCCTCGGACTTGCTGCTGAGACCGGCTTTGAGATTCGGGAGCAACGCAGAACTGAGGACCGAAATCCAGCACTGCCTCTCGAGGTACGCACCGAGACCCTCGTTGTCCTGGAGCGTCTTGACGAAACTCGTGAGACTGCTCAACGCCGCGAAGGCAGCAATCCGCAGAGAGACTTCGGCGTCGCCGACAAAGTGAATGCAAATTCCTACGACAACGGCCAGAGCAGACGCCATGGGCGCAACGAGAGAACCGTAGCCATCAATTGCCCCCTCCGAGTAAAACGCGTCGGTCGACGCTGGAGCCAGCCGGCTCGTCCAGTTCGGCTTCTTCTGCAAGAGGGAGGCCCACCCAGCCCCATCTTCCTGCGCACGACCAGCGAGGGCGTTCAGGCCTTCCACGATGGTGTCCAGATCCCGCTGAGAGTTGACATCCTTCGGATCGTACGCATTCAACGAGACGACACACTCGGCAACGGCACCGAAGTGGACCAGCAGCGCGTTGTCCGTCTGATCGACGAGGGCATCAGCTCGCGCACAAGTGCGTTCGAAGCTCTGCGCGACGTGCAGCCGCAGCTTGGACATTTGCTCGCCCGCGGCCGCATTCTTCGAAGGTCCCAGCACCTTGCCGAGAAGACGAAGGTACTTGATGGCCGCACTGACTGGCGTCATCGGGAGGAGATTATCGTAAGCGCGAATGATGACGAACTTCGCTTCCTCGTCCGTCGAGGCGCCCTTCCGATCCAGCTTCGGCGCGAGGTGCGGAAGCAGGAGCTGGACGAGCGTGTCCACGCTCGCCGCATCCAGCAGCCCCTGCGCATCTGCGTCGACATGCTCCGTCACCGCCTCGGACACGCGACAGAGGATCGCCAGCTCCAGCTGCGCCAGCTTCCCCACCTTGCTGCCCAGGCTGCTGCTCAGCCGCCGCGACAAGTGCTCGAGAAGCAGCGGGAGGTGCTTGCGGATCGGACTGTTTGAGATGTCCATCTCAAGAAGCTTGTCGAACATCCGAAGGAGCTGCTGCACGATCAGGAACTGCGTCGCCGTCGACACGCTCGCGATGAGGGCGGCAACCAACGAGCTCGCCTCGACCAAGCTATTCGCCGTGTGGGAGGAGTCAGCCATGACCACGCCGAGACGCACCAAGGCGGGCGTCTTGCTCACGTCCGCGACAGTCTCCGGCAGCGCCACAATCGACCTCTCCAGCGGCCTCAAGAAGTCGGCAATATACGGCGAGAAGTCGAAATCGTCGCCGAACTGCTCGATGAGCCCACAGAGCCTCGTGATGGCCATCACCCTCAGGTTCGACGCTCTGTCCTTGCCGATGGCCGCACCGGCCTTGGCTTGACCTTCGTCGCTTTCGCCCGCGCCGATGGAGACACCTTTCTGTACGGCACACCGTCTTGTCACGCCGATCAGTACTCGAAGGATGATGGGAAGAAAGCCGGCAACCTTGTAACCGAGCTTGCTGACGATGTCTTTGAGCAAATGAAGGAAGCCAGCAACCTGCGCAACCTTTTCTGGCGGAACGACGTAGTCACGGAGCTCCTCGTCCGCGTGAATTTCGCGGATCTCTCTCTTCAGCAACGCGGGTGGCAGGAGCGGCCGCAGGACCAACCCAATGAAGAACTCGAGCTCTTCGGCGCCCAGCTGCGCCATCCAGGCTAGGATGGCAGCCCTCCGCGCCGCTGGGCTCTCCTTCTGCGTCCTGACGCTGCCACTTCTTGCGGAGAGACGACCAAACAGCAACCTCACCAGAACCGGCACGAGCTCTCCCCTTTCCGACGGAGTCACGGTCTGCTCGTCGCCTGTGAGGCGAAACTTGAGCAGCGCCTCCCGCAGCCTCGAGGTCGTCTCAAGCAGACTCAGCAAAGTCTTGCGATGGTTCGTCAGCGCCGTGGATCGCCACCGGAGCAAGACGAGAAAGGCCTGCTTCGCCACCTTTGGATCGGCTCGTTGCAGCAGGATCTCCACGCAGGCCTTGACCAGCTCCGCCTTGTACATCGACTTGGGCGACGTCACCTTCTCAACTGCCCCGAGCACGGCGAGGAGTCTAGCGCGGAGCTCAGACGAAGTCAGTTTCACGTTCTGCATGACGAAACCGTCGTCGGAGGCCTTGTCATCAAGCGCCAGCGTTGTCGCATAGCAGTTTGCCGAGCGGAAGTACTGGACATGGAAGAATGACAGGATCACGGGGACGACCTGTCTGGATCGGTTCATCGTGATCTTGGGGCAGCGCGCAAGCGCTCCCCAGACCACTCGAAAGTGCGTTTCTCCGTCCGTCCGCTCGTCCTTGCACATCGTCCCAGCAGTTGTGGTGGACAAGCGCATGTCGCTGCAAAGCAGCAAGCCTGACTCATCGGTGATCCACGGGATACTCCCATCGTCTTTCGACATTTGCCTTTCCACGCCGGCGTCAAGATCTTCCATGGACTGTACATCCTCGTTCTGGGGCTCGATCTGCGGCGCCGCCCTTTGCCTGTCAAGTTGTCGCAACTCGTCTCCGAGCAAGGCGCTGCAGAGGTCCAGCCCCTCAGTCGTCTCTACGACGGCCGCGAGCACAGCCGCAGACGCTCCCCAGATCGGTGAAAACTTTACGTGCAGGAGTCCGACGCAGAAGGCAGCAAGCATCTGCAGGATTGACGTCGGAACCCGCCCGCTAGCAACCCACATCTCCAGGCGATTCAGCGACGCCGTGAAGATCCTTTCGTTGTCAATGGCGAGAGGCGTCTTCTCGATTTCCAGACAGACTTCAAGGATGCGGCACCGTCCCTGAAAGATGCTGCCTGGCGCCAACGGTTCTTGCTCCTCGGTCCTCCACGGCACCGGCGCTAGTCGCGTGCACACCTCCAAGGTGTACAGGCGCAGCCAGTGCGATCCGGATCTCAAGTTGGAGGCTGCTCCGTCTCCAAGCAGGGCCTCAAAGGCTTCCGTCTCCTTGTCAAGCCCCTCCAAGTACTCATCGGGGTGGATCACATCGGAGGAGCCCAGCCTCGTTCGAAAGACCTCCACTGCCGACATGACGGAAGCGGCTGCCCGCCACGCCAGGACGCTGCAGCGCCTCGTCTCTATGAGCTCCCCAGATCGTTTGACGGCACGCCTCAGAATCTCGGCCGTGCATGAAAGAAGCTTCCGCAGGTCTCCGCTAAACCCCAGCAGCTTTGAGGTCGCAAGGGCGCTGACCCTGGAAACGCACTCCAACGCACGGCAGGAGACGACGTAGTCATCTGCGCCGGCGGACCAGCCCAGGGGAAGGTTGAGATCCCACGCATCAATTGGCTTGCCCTTCTTCGGCCGTTTCCGTTGCCCAGCGGACTGCCTCATTAGGCTAGCCGCATCTGCTGAAGAGAGGCAGGTCGGATAGACCGACAGGGCGACGATGACGCTACTCCGCAGCACCTTTCGCGGTCCAGCCCGCAGCACATCCTCCAGGCGTGATCTGCTCGCTTCGACAATGCTTCTCGGAATGTCCTTGTCGGCCGTCGCTTCATCGAGGCCCTGCTCGTGAATCTCATCGGCGAGCGCTTTGAAGCCGTCGTCCAAGAAGCCGCAGCGCAGCAAGCGCTGCAGCACAAGGAGCATCCTTGAAGTGTCCTCCAAGTTGCCCAGCAACGTGCGCAGGAGCATGGCATGGTCCCCATCGATTGAGATCTTTGCCTGCACTCGGTCCAGGAAAATCAACTCCGGCAGAAGCCGCTTCTTGTGCAGCGCCGTGGGCGTGGCCATCAAGCCACGGAGCACCTGGGTCAGGACGTCCTCCTTCCGGAAGATGGGTGCTCTTGAGAGCCAAAGGAGGGCACAGAACTCCAAGACGGAAACGCAGGTGCCGTCGGCCGTCTCGGGTCCGGAGTAGACGCGATTCAGCAGCTCCTCTTGGACGCGGTGGAGGATGTCGTCGCTTTCCCCAAGGCGTACGAAGACTCCTCCTCTTGCGCCCGCGAGCTGCACTAGCAAATCTAGCGAGTGCTGTAGCGATCTGCCTCGCGCCCCGGCCGAGGTCCCCGAATCCGATGTCCCCGTTCCGTCCATCAGAGTGGCGGCCAGCGCATCCCAGACTGGGCGTGACTCCTTGGGATGCGCCTGATTCACCAGCGCGTCTATCAAGCGCTTTCCCATGGCGAAGGCCACCCTAGCCAACGCCTGTGAGGCTCGTTTAGCGCCACCGTCCTCTTCAACGATCAGCGGGAAGACGACGGAGAAGAGCTCCTTCGATCGGGAATGCAGCTTCTTGTTGGCGGTCTTGACGACGCTGAACACCAGCTCGCCCAGTCCACTGAGGAAATCCTTTTCCCGCGTCTCCTGCAGATTGTCGGTCATCGCCCGTGCTGCCGCCTTCAGCACCCCGACGACGTGTCGTCGAAAGGCCTTCCGCCCCACCTTCCGCAGCGCAATGGAGAAGGTCTGCGCCGCGAGCTTCCGGATGTAGTCGCGACTGTGGCCAAGAAACGGCCCGTACAGCGGCGTCAGCAATGCCGGCAGCTTGCCAGCTCCACTTCTCTCGGCAAGGAAGCGCAGGACGTAGCCCAGGGTCTCAAACGCTTTGGTGCTCAGCTCGGCGTCGTCCACGTCGACCGCCGTGAGGATCGCCTTGCTGAGCTTGGGGAAGGCGGGCAGCAGCTCCTCCTGCAAGTCCTTGGCCATGACAGCTGCCAGCTGCAGCGCCGTGGCCTTGCAGGGCGGCGAAGGCGCCGCAAGGAGCAGCAGCAGGCGCTCCAGAATCGCATCTCGGTGGTGCAGCACATGCGCCAAGCTCTGCACCAGCGGCCACAGCTCGTAGTAGCTCCTCTTCCACAGCGGCGCGATGTTGAGCTCCCTCTGCCGATCCAGCTCCACCGCCAGAGCACAGCGCTGCCCCGAGAAGGAGCTCTCCAGCTCTGCGCTGACAGCGCCTGCATCCAAGGCGTCGGAACGCAGCCCTCCCTCCTCGCGCAGCTTCTCTCCTGGCGCCACGCTCGCCTTGCGAAGCTTGTAGGCCTCCGATCGAAAGCGCCTCCTCGGCATCTCGCCACCGCCTCGAAGCCGCTGCTTGAGCTGCGGCGTCTCCTCGAGCAGCTCTTCGTCATACTCGTCGTCCATGGCTGCCTGGGAACTTCGCGAAATCGCTGACGGCCTCCGCCGAGGCCACAAGTTGAAGCTGAAGACCCTAGGTTTCCGCTGCGGCGTTTTGCACAGGCAATCGCATGGCCGAGATGCGCCTAGGAAGAAGCGCAGACCGTCGAGGGACCCGCTCAAAAGGGGGCAATTTGGCGAGAGTCCGGCGTCCAAAAATGCCTGAATTTCTCGGCGAAAGGCCATCAGCTGATGTTCCGGGAAGCTTCCAAGCCTCCCTTTCCTCCACTATTGTGATTCTTGTAAGGATGATCTCAATTCAGATTTGGGCGACTGCGGAATTCGACGCGCCCGCATGTAGAGGGCAAGAACGCACGAAGTTCAAACCCGGCTTGGCGGCAAGGCGCGAGGGCGCATCTTGGCGCGTCAGAGTGTCTTCGGCTCTTCTGAGGTCCTTGCTGGCTGGTCTGACCGCCTGTGGCCCGAAACGGAGTGATTTTCGCGCGGCGTCGGCGGCTTGGAAACGAATGGCTCCCGTTGCGCGTCTGTCTCTCCAGACGCTGGTGCCCTTGCTGGGCGATGCGTTCACCCTCTTCGGCCTGGCCATGCTGGTCATGCACTCCAAGCGCAATCGCCGCGGGTACGCGCTGCTTCGGCCGGCGCCGATCATGTGCCTGCTGGCTGGCTGCCTCGTGGCGGCCGCGCCGTTCTTCCACCCGGCGGTCAAGGAGCTCCAGCACACCATAGAAGGCGTGCTGAGCATCCTCAAGGCCGGCCCGCTGTCTCAAGATGCCTCCGGGAGCGTTCTCGCGCCTTTGCAGGCGTTGGCGTTCATGCTTGTGGCCGACTCAGCGGCGCGGCGCGCGGTGCCGCGTCTGGCGTCGGGGATCGTGGCCCTGGGCCTGAGCGGCCAGCTGCTGTTCCGCGGCACTCTGAAGCCGAAGGAGGGCGGTCCGTCGCGGACGTTGGCGGTGGTGTGCATCTGCGGCGTGCTGGGAGGCTTTGCAGCTTGGGGAGAGGACTTCTTTCCGAAGGATTCCGCTGCGGCCTTTGCGGCCAAGCCTCTGCTGGACCTCACGGAGCATGCGGACTTGATGCTGCGTCTCGTGGCCGTGGTGCTCATGCTCTTCGACTCGGAGCGGCAGGGCTTCGGAGAGACGGGCTGGGTGCTCTCGCAAGTGCTCGCGGCGACAGTCCGCGTGGCGTACCTCGCCCGCGTTGACAAGCTCGCTGGGTTCCTGACCGAGCCAGACTTCCCCCGCGGAACGCGCGTCTGTCTCGTTGTCCTTGTCTTGGTCATTGGAGTCCTCAGCATTCTGAAGGCGCACGGCCTCTTGCATATCTCGACGATCTTTGCGGTGGCAGTCATCAGCGTCGCGGCCACGTTCTGCCAGAGCGACATCGACGACGAGGTACTCAAGACGACGGTGAGCACGACCGCCATGCTCGTGGCCTTCCTCGCGATCGGCACCATCCTGATCGGCGGCGGCACGAGCTTCCTAGCCGCGCTCGTCTTCGGGAATGTGCTGTACACGGTGCACGGCCTTGATAGCCTCTTTAAAGCCGCCGAAGCTGAATGAATGGATGATCCTTGTCTTCTGCCCGCAATGCTTCCTGATCGCGCCTCCGTCCTCGCTTCTGTGCAAGCTCTGTAGCTCACCCCTCGTTCCGTCGCATGATCCAGATCCATCCTCCTCCTCTCAAGAAGCAGCTGTCCCCCAAGCCGCCATCGAGTCTGTTTCCCCTTCTCTCTGTCTCCCTCGCTCGCTCGCTTTCTTTGTCTGTTATCTATCTATATATAATGCGTATATATGGCATCTACTCCGAATATCTCTCTATATTCCCTATTGATCTTTCATATGGGTGGTCAAGAGAATCTTGTCTATCTATCAGCACCCAAAACTTCCGCAAGTCCAGTCCGGCGCTTCGTCCTCTCCACCGCGAAGCGGCCCATGAGCCTTTGGGTTTCTAGCGGAGCTCCAGCGGTGCCATAGCCCTGCGATCGGGATGAAGCTGCGGGTCTTCGCGTGGCTGCTGATCAGCTGCCTTGCAGCGCCAGCAGATGCCTTGGGAGCGCGGGAGCGCCTCCCGCGCAGTGACTTCCGATGGAGGGGCTCGTACATGCCGCCCCGCGCGAGTCAGTTCAACTTGCGCAAAAGTCGCAAGGCCTCCTTCGAGGTGCGCGTGGGCGACGATGCGCAGCTGATCACCAAGAAGAGTGGAGAGACTCTCCAACACGTGCTGGTCAAGGCCCTCATTTGGGCGCTCTACCACGAGGACTACCCGGGCATTGAGATCGAGAGGGACATCGGGGACGAGAAGCTGCCGGATTGCGTGGCCCTGGCAGGACAAGAGCCGCTGTTCTGGGGCGAATCCGGGCGGATGAGCAGTGCCAAAGCGGTGGACATCGCCACGAGATTCCCGGCGACGCACTTCGTCAATGTGCGCTGGGCCGTGGACCTTGACGACTTCACGACGCCGCTGCTGCGGGCTCTGCGGGCCGCTGATGTCACGCGGTCGGCCCCCTTCGAGTTCGCGGTGGTGACCAAGAACCCGCTGGACTTTGTCGACGAGTCTGGCCACATCCGCATTTCCAGGGAGGATCTCATTTGGACGCGACTTTGAAGAGACGCCGGAGATATAGACGAACTAAAGAAAGAAGCCCCCCCACGCGATTGAAATGCGGAGGGCAAAGCGAGACGTGATGATGTGGTGTGCAGCAAAGACTGCCAAGCGATGCAGCTGGACGAAGTGGCATATGGCGGCAGCTGGGTTCGGGTGAAAGCGCGCAGACTGGCGACGAGACGCGGGGAATCGCAGAAAGGGTTCCTCGCTCCGTCCACGAGATGCGCCATCAAGGAAAGGTTGGTGACGACGACGACGGGTGCGTCGGGGGAACCAGCGCCTCTGTGCTGCCTGCGGAAGCCTCCCCTCCGCTGTTGCCAGCGGCAAGGCAATGCTGCGGGTTGCATCTTGGAGGGAGATGGTCGCCTGGAGAACACCAGATCGTCTGAGGTGGCAGTTGGTGACGGAAAGCCTGCCTCCAGAAGGGCCCCCGAAAGCTGCGGACCTCGTCGCCTGAACACCGGGGACGAGTTCAAAGACGAGGCGTCTTCCAACCGGCAATCTGAATTGCCAAAACAAAGCATATCATATCTCAGATCTTCTTGATTTCGTTTTCTTCATTTCGTTCTTCTTCATTTTTCATTTCTTCATGTAGGCCTGCCACAGAAAGGGCGTGGTCTCACTGCGCAGGTCCTTCGGCGGCGCCTCAAGGAGCTTCTCGCCAGCTGGGCTCCGAAAGAACTCCACGTCGGCCTCTTCCTCGCAAAGCACCGCCACCGGGTGATTCACGGGAGTGGGCGACTGCCCCTCCTTCACCAAGATCTTTGCCAGGAAGCCCTCCTCCTGCACTTCCACCTCCAGCGTCACAGCACCCGGAATATCCGGCGAGAGTTCTTCGACTTCGGCGTCGAAGGCCAGGTCATACGTCTCCACCGTGTCGCCCTCTTGCAAGTGCCACTTGGCGATTCGGGCCTCCTGCACACTGGGAGCAAACGGCGGCATGGGCATGAGCTTGTAGGAGCCTTTGGGAGCGCCGCTGAGGAGGCGAAGGCCCCTCCCTGGCCACCGCAGCCCACGCCGCAGCATCCTCAGCATGGCGGTCGCCTCAGCTCCTGTACGTTTCTGCAGGCGCAAGCCCTGGAGCGCTATGCGCTTCCGAGTGCCATGCCAATACCCCGCAATGGCGTTGCAGGGAGAGAAGCGCCTTTTTCGCCCAACTTTTGTGGCGCCGAAAGAATATCAGATATGGAAAAGCAAAGGGAAGCGCTGACGATCGGTGTGACAGCCGGATCCGAAGAGTGGCAGCGGTGTAGGACTCGAGCCTTTTAAGTGCACATCGTTCTGCGCGATCTGCAGGAGCGTTGTGCAGCCATGAATCGCGTCAATAGGACGAGCAGAGCGAGTTTGGCCGGCGCTGGGCTCGGAATTTGCGCGCCAGGTCATCCATGATTGGCCCCGCTTGAGATATCGGTTTCAGCTTCAAATTACTTTCCGGAGGAATTACTATGGTAGTGTGGGACAATCGGTTGGTCCGCAGCAGAAGACGCGAGCCGCAGATAATCCATTGGATTGCAGCGCAATCCGCAGAATCCCGAAGTTCAAACGCACTTCTGGCGCGCCAAGTGTGCCCGTCTCTCTGGCGCAGTTTGGCCTGCGTGCTTCGGAGTTTCCGTCTGCGACCGCGCGCAGGTACCGCGAGACGCACGATGGTGTCGCGGGGCGCGAGTCTGCTGTAGTGCATCGGAGATCGCGCCACAAGCAAAGTGACAGTTTAGGATGTCGGACTCCGGCACCGAGAGTCCCAGCTCTCCGGGCGCTTCCACGGAGTCCCTGAGCCCCAGGAGCACGCTGGACCTACAGGGACTGCGCCAGTACGTCGTGCGCGACTTGGACACCGGAGAGGTGTACGCGCTCGGGGCGGAGGATCTGGAGTTTGACACGTTCACCTCGCCGCGCAAAGAACGGCGGCGCTCGTCGGGATACGCGCAGATGAGCCGAGCTGTCAACGACACCCTGAATGGACTGGGAATCGCGCTGAGCGCCACCGTGTCGGGCGTGTGGAGCTTTCTGAGCGACGGCGGAGCGCTGCTGTTTGGAGATGCCGAGTTCGGCCTGTATCACGGGATGAACGTGGAAACGGCTCGTCTGCAGGGAGACGACGGCCGGCCCGGAGAGGAGATCCGCATGAGTGAGTTGGGAGTCGTCCGGACGCTGGGTCGCGGCGCGTTCGGGCAGGTCCTGCTGGTGCGGCACAAGCCGAGCGCAAAGGAGTTCGCGCTGAAGATCGTGAGACTGCAGGCCAGCGGACACATCACGCAGCAGCAGCTCATGGAGGAGAAGCACGTGCTCGAGAAGATGGGGCGCTGCCGCCACCCGTACTGCGCGGCGCTCAAGTTCGCGTTCCATGCCAACGACTCGCTCTACCTCGGGATGGAGTACCTGTCCGGCGGGGATTTGAAGAAGCACCTCCGGCTGCACCGCCGACTGCCCCTCGCGTGGGTGCGATTTTGGGTGGCAGAGCTGGTGCTCGCCCTGGGGCATCTTCACTCCCTGGACATAGTGTATAGAGATGTGAAGCCGCACAATTGTATTCTTGACAGCGACGGCCATGTCCGCATTGTTGATTTTGGGCTTAGCAAGCAGCGCGTGACCGATGCCTGTGGCGCCAGGACGCTACTGGGCACGCCGGACTACGCCGCGCCGGAGGTGCTGGCGGTGGGATTCCGGAGAGCGGCGCAGAAACGAGAGAAGCGGTTGCAGAAGGAGCAGAAGAGCAGCACAGCTCCCCCGGCGGGAAGGCGCTCGTCCAGCCACGAGATTTCGCTGGACGATCTGCAGACCTGGAGGGATGGGTACGGCAAGGCTGCGGACTGGTGGTCCTTGGGAGTCATGACCTACGAGCTGCTGAGCGGGTCGTCGCCCTTCAAAGCTCGCGACGTCCGGCACACCTACAAGAAGATCCTCTTCTCGCCGCTCAAGTTTCGCGGCGAGGAGTACTTCCACGAGGACACCAGGACCCTGCTCAATGGCCTGCTCGAGAAGGACCCTGCGGATCGCCTGGGGTCGTGGAACGATATCCCGAAGGACATCATGAGCCAGCCTTTCTTCGCGACAATCGATTGGGACCTGCTGATGGCACGGAAGCTCCCAAGCCCGTATCACTCCGCGGACGCGCTCCTTGACAAGGAGTGCCAAGATGGCGGAGCGGAGGCGCAGCGCTCCGCACCCACCGTGGACAAGGCGGGGCACGTTGAGAAGCATCTGTGCTCTCCGGTCCCCGTGGCACCCGCGGCTCAGTTCCAAGATGCGGCCGCTGCGATGGCGCTTGACGCTTTCTGATGTTGTTTTTGAGGAGATTTGGAGTCTGCTGCTGATGTTGATTTCGCCTTGACTGGCTTTCATTTGCTTTAACGCATGTTGCTTTGCTTTGTATGTGCCGGATAGGAGCCGTACAGGACTTGTACATTCGGAGAGCCAAACTTGAGGATCCAAGATGAAGGTATTTTCTTGATCTCCTTGCCGCTTTCGGGTCGCCTCGAACCTCCCGATGGGCCGCCTCGAACCTCCCGATGGGCCGCCTCGAACCTACCGATGAGCCGCCTCGAACCTCCCGATGCACACAAGCCTTTCCCTCGGGTCAGGCGTCGCTCACGCCATGCTATCCAGAATGTCAGAAGCATCGGCCTGCACGAAGAGAAAGCGAGCGTCAGAGCTGGCGCCAAGAGGAGGGGCTTTGGATGGACACCGCAGCAGCGTACCTCCACCACATCGTACATTTCGCCCTGCTTCGGCAGCGCGTCGCCCGCTTGCAACCCGTTCCACGCGTCTCCAGCAAACACGCGCTGGGGATCCGTGATGGCCTCCAGCTCCTGCTCGCTGACTTGATCTCCATGATCCTGCTGCACGTCTCCGGCATTCCGCTTGTCCAAGCTGGCGACATCATCCTCCAGGAGCTTCTTCAGGGCCTCCAGAGTCAGCTGTCCGCGAGAGCGGCGCCCAGCGCGGCGGTAGTCCCCGCCTCCTATGGCCATGCGCTCCAGCTTCTTCTTCGAGACCGCCTGCTCCATCATGCCTATTTCTATGCTCCCGACGGTGAGCAGCCGGTACACGATCACCGGGTTCTTCTGGCCGATCCGATGGGCTCGGTCTTGCGCCTGGGAATCCATCTGCGGATTCCAGTCCGAGTCGAAGAGGATCACGACGCTGGCAGTAGCGAGGTTGATGCCGAGGCCGCCGGCGCGGGTGGACAAGAGGAACGCGAACTTGTCGGAACCCTCGCGCACAAAGTCGTCGATGTGGTCTTGACGGTCCTGCAGCTGGCAGGAGCCATCGATGCGGCAGTAGCCCCACCCCTTGTACGCCAAGTAGTCCTCAAGAATGTCCATCATGCTTGTGAACTGGCTGAAGATGAGCACCTGCTGGCGCGATCCGTCCACGTTGGGCCGGTCGTGGAGCCGCCCCAAGATCCGGTCCAGCAGGCGAAGCTTGCCGGACGCGTTGATCAGTAGGTTCGGGTTCTGCACCCCGATGTAGGCGTTGGTCACGGGGTCCTTGGGCTCTCCCAGAAGGAAAGGATGCTGGCAGATCCTCCGCAGGCTCATGCCGCCGGGGCCGGAGCTGTCGGGCATCTGCTGCGCCCCCTCAATCCCAATGTCGATTAGCGCCTGCCGAAGCTTCTTCTTCTGGCACAAGGTGTAGTACTCCTGCTGAAGCGAGGACATCCCGCAGTACACGACGATCTCTCGCTTCGGCGGCACCAAGTCTTTGAGCACGTCTCTCTTGAGACGGCGCAAAAGGAAGGGCCGCAGGATGTCGTGGAGCTTGCTCACGATCCGCGAGTTCTCCTCCTCGTCAAGGATGTCCTCGACCGACGTCGCGGCCGCGCTCTTCTTGCGGCCGATGTTGCGGAAGCCGAACCAGCTCTGGAAGACGCTGAGGTCGTCAAAGATCATCGGGTTCACAAAGTTCAGCAGGCTCCACAGCTCCTCGAGACTGTTCTGAATCGGTGTGCCGGAGAGCAGCAGGCGATTCTCCGTCTCCAGCATCTTCAGCTCGCGAATGAGGCGGCAGTTCATGTTCTTGATGCGCTGGCCCTCGTCGACGATGAGGTACTTCCAAGCATACTTCATCAAGTGCGGCCTGTCGATCACGGCCATCTCGTAGGATGTCACGACGACGGGGAAGTCCACCGCGTTGGACCTGGACACCGACATTCGCGTGGACCGCATACGCGCCCGCTCCTCCTTCGTCCCGTGGTACAGGACCACGGGGATGCTCGGCACCCACTTCTTCATCTCATTGATCCAGTTCGGCAGCGTCGCGAGAGGCGCGGTGATGAGGAAGTTGCCCTTGACGTTCTTCTCTCGCATGTGCGCCAGCAGCGCGATGATCTGGATCGTCTTGCCCAGGCCCATCTCGTCCGCGAGGATGCCGCTCATGCCATTCTGCCACAGCGTCACAAGCCAGCGCAAGCCTTCGAGCTGGTACGGCTTCAGCGTGCCATTCACCATGTTGCGCGGTTGCTCGATGTACAAGTTGGACCTGCGCCCGGCCGCCACCGACTCGCCCTTCGAGTTGATGTCGCCCTGCACGTCCTCCGACTTGCGCGCTTTCTTCTTGCTGCCTTTGCTGCGGCCTCTCTTGCGCTTCTTGCCCACGCTTCCACTGCTCTCGGGGTCCGCTTCCGCTTCGCGCGCCGCCATCTCGCGCTGCTCGTGCGCCTGGATGTTGCTCACGATGAAGTTCGTGTACTGCGTCGCCTTCTGCAGCAAGTGCTCCAGCTGGAAACTCGCTTGACCGCGATTTCCCGCCTGCTCCAAAAGCTGCTGAACGTGTTCGCGCTGGTTCTCCGACAGATTTCCGTTTTCGGCCTCCGCAGCCGCCGCTTGCAGCAGCTTTGGCGCCGTGATCTCGCCTGCGAGGGACCCGTTTAGCTTTGCGCCGCCGCTGCTTCATTTCGCGCGTCAACGCTTTAGACACCTTTGCACAGCTCTTTCACGTCGTCGTCGTTGGCGTACTGCTCTTCCAGCTCGGCTTGCAGCGCCACCATCGCCTCAGTCAGCTTGCCGCCGTCGTCCGTAGCGGCGACGCTGGATGGCGACGCGCGCTCGGGATCGGGCATCTCGCCAGACGGTGGCGCCATCTCCAACTGTGTCTGGCGCAGCCTTTCCCGCCAAAACCTTGTTCGAAGTTCTCCTCGCAAACTGACGCGGCGGGGAGGTACCGTTCCCGCCCAGTACCACGGGTAAAAAGGCGGGAAAATAAAGCTTGTATTCTATGCAAGCCTCAAAAATTTGAGATTCGATGCACTATCCAGCCATTCTACGCGATCTTGGATCCGACTGATTCTTGCCAGTTCGCACGGCGACTGCGCCCTTCGGGACTTTCAGCCGAGCACCAGGCGCCTCAACATCTGCTTCTGCTCACGGTTTCCCATTTCAATGCGCCGGAAGGCCACGAGCCGGCCATCATGATGGCCCTGACAGCGCGAGGCGGCGCTGGCAGGAATCTCAGGCGCTTCGTCTACTTGAGCGCGTTCCTCTATGCCGCCGCGATTCTGTACTACGCGTTGCGCCCGCGCTTGGAGCATGCGACACCCGCCGCTCGCGCTCCGGGCCGGAATGTCCGCTCCCGAAGAGCCTTTGTAACCTATGCAGAGAGCGACGCAGACTTGGAGCGAGCGCGGGTCGTAATCCTCTCCCTCCGGAAGCACGGATCGTTGGACACGGGCGCAGCAGTCGTGCTCCTCTCTCGACGACTACGACCTTTCGACATCCCAGACGTCCAAGTGCAGCGTCCAGACGCTTTCTCATTGCTTCCGTTTGAGAAGCTCGTTTTCATCGCGCCGGAGGCTCTGGCTCTCGCAGACGCTTCACCACTCTTCGACCTCTCCGACGGCTCCGCGCTCGCGGCGTGGCGGAGCTGCGCCGCCGATGCAGCTCTGTTTCTTGTCGAGCCTGCGGCGCACACAAAGGCCAGGCTTCGCAGGGCCGAGCAAACGCTGCGAGAATCCGGCGTTGGAGAGGCGCTCCTGCAGGCTTTGTATCCGAGCTGGTGCAGCTGCCCCGAGCGGCAAATGAGCCCGATGCTCTTGGCCAAGGCGTCCACGCTCTCCGTGGCGCCCACTGCTCTGCGAGAAGAGAGCACGGAAAGCAGACTGCCTCGGGTGGTGCACTTTGACGCAGCCTTTGAGCCCTGGGCGTACTTTACGAGCGCTACGCGAGTCCATCAACTGCCGGCGATGAGCGATGCGTTGCGCTACGCCTTCTTTACGTGGCATGCGCTGCATCGAGAGAGCACGAACTTCGACCCTGCGGCCACCAGTACCCTGGACGCGCCCACGTGCACCGATTTGGCGTCATCCAGGCCAGCGAGGGCGAACGAGTCGGACAAGTGCTCCGTCCTGATCCCCTCGTTCCTCCCGCGGCGCCAGACGAGAATGGTCCTCGAGATGCACCGGATGGCGGAAGAAGCCGATACCATCGGTGAGGTCATCGTCGGCACGAAGTCAGGAAACGTCCCGGCACAGGTCTGTCGGACTTCAGAAGCGGCAAACCCATGGCATTGCGCCACGCATCGGGAGGTGCTCCACCTCTCCAACTCACCACGCGATGCGTCCCTTAGGTGGCCTTTCTCGCTTCGCCACTCGTCAGATTCGTTCGGCTGCGGGGCGATGGCTTCGCCAGCCGATTCGCACTCGTGGAACACGCGCGGTACGACTGTGTCATCGTCACCGACGACGACATCTCCGTCTCGGCGGATGACCTGATGTTCAACCATCGGGTGTACCTGGTACTGCATCCTGGGCGAACCATTGCCAATCGCCAACAGCTTCCTCACCAGAACCAAAATGGCAACCCTTTAGCGCCACCGAGACCTCGGGGTCCTTGTTGGTCCGAGCACCCGGTGCTGGAACGAAGGCGACAAGTACGCATTTCTCGAAGCAGAGGAACCCTGGAGCGGCTTCAGGTTTGCATGGCCGCTAGCACTTTTCCTCTCTCCTCCGTCTTCCACTAAACGTGGTGCCACTGTCATGCCAGATATAGTTTCGTGCTCACAAAGCTGTTCTTCACGCATCGACGCGTGCTCGAGCACTTCAGGTGCGTGCACTGGGGAACCCAAGGCGCAAAGCGACCCTCGTTTCATGTGCCGGTGTTCCTCGCTGTTCAGTTGCGCCATTCCGAAGGAGGTTTATGGGGTCATTGATCATTTTCAGCAGTGCGAGGACATTGCGATCAATCTCCTCAGTATGGGATCGTCGGGCCAGTGCCCAGTCACCACGTCGACGCCGTTCTGGGACACCGGTGCGAAAAGGTCGCTGCTCCTGCTCTCTTTCGGTCCATCCGTGATGCGCCTCCTTCCTAGGCGTGCAGGCAGCGGCAAAGCACAATGACGGCAGCGTCCACTTCCGTGGGACGATCGCCCAGCACCTCGACGATCGCTCGAGCTGTATCGGCAAGCTGAACCAGATCTTCCGAGTACGCTCACTAGCCCGGAATCACCTTTCACCATTGCGGCGGCTTTTTTTTCTCATGTCGTTTGCTTTTCGTCTCAAGGTGGATCGGCAGGACATGCAATGCGTCGGCGAATACACAAGAATCCGTGAGGACCACGTCGTTCCCATCATTACGAGCTGACAGCAAAGGACAGCCGAGCTGCCTGGGTCGATCCCTTGCCGAAGATGGGCAAGGCGGGCACAGGCTTTTCACACGGAAGAGGAACGGCGCTCGGCACCGAGCTCGGGCATCAGAGCAGAATACTCCGCCACCCGCCCTTCAGGCCTCGGTTTTGGAAGTTCGGGAAGATGGGATTGCTGGTAGGACGCCTTTTACGTCGTCGGCCTCGGCCGAGCCGTCGTCCTGCTCGGGCGGCAGGCAGCGCAGCAGGTAGGTGAGAGCATCGCTCTTCACCTTGTCCGGCACGAGACTCCGAGCGCCAGGAAGCACGTCGTGCACCAGGTCTTCCGTCTGAACGCCGCCCAGGATGTGCTTCTTCCGGGTCTCGTCGACCAGCTTGCCAACTTCGTCCGTCCAGCCCGGCAACTCCAGCAGCGCCTCGCGAATCTGAGTCTTAACACGGTCTTTGGTACCCGTCTCAACAAGCTTCTGCAACATACGCTGCACCGCTACTTCGTCCAGTCGACGCCGCTCCTGTACTATGGCTGCCGCTTGCGCCGCCGCTTCATCACCCTCCGACATCCCCTGCGGTCTCTCTCGCCGTCCACGGCACTCCAGTACCCCGAGCGCCTCAATGGCTCAGCAGCAGGTGCGACGCGTCTCTGCAAGAGGCGGACATCATAGACCGGTGCTCCGGTGCTTCGGTGCCTTCGGGAGCGCCGAGCCACGGTTCTTCGCGCCAAAACGCAATTCAAACCGCAGCTTCGTCTCCGTCCGCCGAGCGGACAGAGGCGACGCGGACTGCGCCGCAGAGGCGTTAAGCACCTCGGGAGCGCCCAGCGCGGCGGCCGATGCTGAGCATGCGATGCGCTGGCTCGGCGGCGGCGTGAAGGCGCCCTTGTTGGTGCTTCTCGCGATCGCTTTGGCAGGCGGCGCGGAGCAAAACGTCCACATCGTTCTGTCCGTCATTTCAAACAACCGCTTGGAGAGTCTCCAACGCCTGTGTCGATCCATTGTCGCGGCCGAGTATCCGCCGGGCGCCTACGATGTGTCGCTGGTGCTCAATCTGGAGGCGGCGTCGTCGCCGCAGCTGATGGACTTCGCGATCGGCCTGGATTTCCCGCATGGCGCCAAGACGATCTTCAAGCGCGTGCGCCAAGGAGGCCTCATCCGCGCCGTCGCGGAGGCCTGGTATCCCGCCTCCGCCCGCGAGGTGGGCGTGCTGCTGGAGGACGACGTCGAGCTGAGTCCGTACTACATCCACTGGCTTCTCAAGGCCCTCCAGTGGGCAGAGGCCCGGGGCCGCGACCAAAGATTCCTCGCCGGCGTCAGCCTGTACACCCCGCGCACCGTCGAGACGCTCCAGCCCAAGCGGCGCTTCAGCGGCCGTGCGGTCGCGCTGCAGGCCGGAGCAGCGGCGGACACGCCCCTCCTGTTCCAGACGCCCTGCAGCTGGGGCGCGGCGTACTTCGCGGCACCATGGCGCCGCTTCCTCGCCTACATGCAGCAGCGGCTGCAGCGGCCGGAGCTGCAGGTGCTGGTGGAGGCCAGTCGGACGAACAGCTGGAGCGGCAGCTGGAAGAAGTTCATGTTCGAGTTTCTGCACTTCTCCGGGGCGTTCCTGCTGTATCCCAACTTCGCGGACGAAGCGTCCTTCTCGACGAACCACGTCGCGGTGGGCGTGCACATCAAAGACGCGTCGGAGGCGGAGCGGCGCCGAGGCGACTACGAAGTGCCTCTGTTCCGCGACATCGAGTACCTCGAGCGCTTTCGCATCCCCAATGACCTCGTGGCGCTGGACCTGTTTGGAGAGCGCTTCGCTGCGGTGGACGCTTTGGGCCGAACGGCAGCCGCCCCTGGCGGAGGCGGCCTCTTTCCCGACATCTCCAAGCATGTGAAGGCGGCAAGTGCAGGCGCTGCGCTGCCGCCAGAGCTGCAGGACACTATGGTAACCACCGACGGGGTGTCCGTGTACCTGCGCGCGTCGGGGACCCTGCGCGAGCAAGTTGAGTATTACGCCCGGTGCGACGTCGTCAGGAGCGTGCTGGTTGCGTGGTCCAGCGAGCTGGGCGACCGGCCAGCCGCCGCGAGGGTCCACGGCAAGTTGGTGCATTTCGTCCTCGGCTTTGGCTCCTCGCTGGAACAGCGCTTCAAGCCCACGCCATACTTGTCAACGCACGCAGTTGTTGCCGTCGCGCCGGGCATCAAGGTGCACTCGGCGGATCTGACGGCGATGTATCACATCTGGCAGCGGCATCCCTCCCGACTCATCGGTCCGTTTCCCAGCTACGGCGCCGGGGCAGATGGCCGGCGCTTTGGCAAGCACACCTATTCGTCGTTGTCGTCGCTGGTGCTCCTCTTTCGCGGAGATTACCTGCGGAGCCTAGAGCTGCTGCGCGACCGGGCGCTGGACGTCTCGCTGGACAGGGCGCTACAGAAGCCCCTCTGCCAAGGCGCCTTCCTCAGCGACCTGGCCTTCGAGTACAGCGAGGATCCGGCCGCATGCGCTCCGCTGCTTGTCCGCCTTGCAGAGCCGATCGCGATGTTCGCGCGAGACGGCAAGTACAAGTGGGATCAGGAGCTCGCCGATGAAGCGCTGAGAAGCATGTGCAGCTCGAGCGAGAAGCAGCAATTCCTGGGGGCGCTCTTTTCCGACGTCGCTTCCTACTCTCGAGCGTGTAACCCGGACTGCCAGTACAAGATAGAGATCTCGTCGGCGAGGGTGGATGATCAGAAGGTCAAGCCGAGGATTCGCGTTTGCACAGAGACGCGCGCATCGGGACCCTGCTCGTGGTCGCACGAGGTTCTGCATCCCTAGAGTCAAGTTTTGAAGACGGGAGCTCTTCGCTAGGTCAGAAAGGAAGCGAGAAGACAAAGAGAAGAACAAGAGAAGGAGAGAAGGGAAGAGAGCTTGGATAGATACTCGATTCTCATGCCAAGGGGACCAGCCCGCCGTGTTGGCGCAGCTCGAGAAAGATGAAGAAGAAGAGAGATGGCAGACGATGCTTCTGCCCAAGCTTGCTCCGGCATGCGGCAGCGTCTCTTGCCACTTGCGCAAACGGCACAACCTCTCTTCCGACCCCTTTCAGAGCTCATTTCCATGGCGAATGGTCATTGCGCGGTTGCAACGATGCGGTTCTGCTTCTCTGAAAGCGCTTGCACGCACCGCGTTGCGTCCTCTGCACCGGCTTTCCGCATGGCATATACGGGTCTCGCTCTTGCCATGACGCAGGCCAAGGGTCAAAGGAGCATCAGCAACGCCAGTGTGGAGCACCACCCTGCGTGAGCTCTTTCCCTTGCACGGCTGCTTGAGATGCACGACGCCGTCGACGTCAGAACGCAAAAGTCTGTGGCGCTCTTTGCTGTCCCTCGAGCCTCACGCGCTGGTGACGCGGTAGGCAGACAAGCTGTACTTTCTGGTCGAGCGCAGGGCCTCCCGAAGACACGCTTGCCAGGCCTGCTCCCCATCGCCTTGACCGCTGGCCTTCGCAACGCGTCGCGTCACTGCGTCGGACAGGACTCGCCAAAAGTCCGGAAAGAAAACCAGGCCATAGGCTTCTGGCGCCTGCGCCCGGAGCTCTGGCTGTTTCCCCAGCACCTCGATGGCCCCGACGCGACCATCGTTCTTCGCCAGCGGCAGCGCGGCTGCGAACCGCTGGAAAGCGTCCGGAGGAAACGCCGCGTCCGCCGACAAGAGCAGTCCAAAAGTCCGCGCGGACGACGGGAAGAAGGCCTCCGCCAGCAGCTCCAGCTCCGGCGCCTCCAGAATCCGCCGGCGGCAGAGCTTGGGCCCGTGAGGCCAATGGAGCGCATCCACCGCGGCGAGATTCTCCGGCGCTAGGGAAGGCGCCAGAAGAAACACCAGCGAGATTCTGGCACCGGCAGGCACCGCGGCGTGCCCAATCTCCGCCACGATGCGAGCAAGCGAAGCGTCGCGTCGGTGCGCGAGCACCGATATCTGCAAGGCGACGCCGCGCGGCCAGCGGATCGGGAAGGCGGTGGTGTGGCCGTCTGTCACGCCGCCGCTGGAGCTGGCGAAGCGAAGGAGCACGTAGACGTAGACCGCGAAGAGGCAGGCGGCGACGTAGCGGAGCGCGCGGAGGACTTCTCGCGGCGCTTTGCGTCTCATCCGCGCCGCTCTCATGAGCCTTTGCGGCGGAGATACAGAATCCAATCACGAAATGGCGTCAGATCTCCCGATCGACGCTTTCCCTCGGGGACAGAGGACCAAACTTTCCCGAAGCATGGAATCAAGAGGACTGCCTTGGGCGGCGGTGGGGGACTTCCTGCGGGCGTGTCAGGAGCGAACGGCACGCACCACCGCACCACCCGAAACCGGCGCGCTGCGGTTCCACTATTGGCGATGACGTATTTTGTATACTTTGAAATGTATTAGAGTCGTGAACTTCTTGCTCGCACACGCACATTCACTTGAACTGCCTCACGGCAGGGAACTGGGGTGCAACCTCTGCACATCGGCCTTCCATTGGTCCATTTACCGAAATCGTTCTGCAAAAATAGCCAATCGTATCACGTGTCCCTTTCTTTCAAAGTATTCTTTCAAAATATTTGTCCATAGACTCCCGATGGGCATGCCATTTTCTCCAACTTCACGAGCCTGCTCGTGTACCCGGAGGTTTCTGGAGCCATCGGCTCATGCTGACCACCGCCTCTCTCCAACGTCTCACGGCGGCGGTGCGCTTCGCTCCGCCTCATCAGTGTCGTTCTCCCCGTGTCCAGTCCCCTCTCACGGAGCGTGCGTTCTCGCAGAGACGCTCGTGGCCGTCGAGTTGCGCGTGGAGAGTTCTTCGGCTTCGCATTTGAAGTCGGAGAAGTCTCTTCCGCTGCGGGAGCTCTCTTCGCTTCCGCGCGCGCGCACGGAAGCTGGCGCCGCTCGCCAGGAAGAGCTGCTACATCGTCCCCAGACTTTGTGCACCTTTGATGAGACGCTGCTAGGGGTCGGGAGAGGCGCGGAGAGCGACGGGGGAGGGCAAGCGCGGGGGGCGCAAGTGCGGACTCGGTCGGACGCGGGGCCAAATGGAGGCCAGACCAGACGACATCCGCCGCGGCCAGGCCGTCGTGCGCGTGCTGGGCTGCGTGCTGGAGAAGCTCATTAGCGCGTCGTCTGCCGAGGGCCTGGGGCCGGAGCCCATCACCAAGTTCCACTCGCAGAAGCTGCCCAGCATCTCCGTGCTGGACTACCTCCAGCGCATTCAGAAGTACAGCTACTGCAGCAACGAGTGCTTCGTCCTGGCGCTCATCTACATCGACCGCCTCATCCAGTACAACGGCTTCAGCATCACGGCGCTCAACGTGCATCGCGTCATCATCACCAGCGTGCTGTTGGCCGCCAAGTTCTTTGACGACCAGTACTTTAACAATGCGCACTACGCCAAGGTGGGCGGCCTGCCGCTCAGCGAGATGAACGCGCTGGAAGTGGAGTTTTGCTTCCGCATCAGCTTCAGCCTGCACGTCACCGATGCCGTGTACAAGAAGTACCATACGGAGCTCGCCAACCACGCGAAGATGTGCGCGATCTGCGCGCCCTTCGTTCCCGCCTTCCCGAAGCTGGACCCGTACCGGAGTGAGGAGACGAAGCGCCTGGACGCGGTCCCCGGAGCAGGGAAGTGGTCGCGCGACAATGACTTTGACGCCGTGGATGCGGGAGCACACCTGAAGGAGCATCCCTACTTCCGGCACATGCACATGGAAGTCACGCCCGTGGCCGTCAAGCGTGTGGACAGCACGCCGCACGTGGTCGACCATGGCGCGCCCATGTCCTACCCCGCCGCGGGCGCGCCGAACCCGGCGAGCGCCGCCAACCCGGTGAAGATCTCGTACGCACCGATCTTGAACCAGTGCATCAACACTTGGGGAGTTCCGACACCCATCGCGGTGTCCGGCCCGATGTACCACCCCCTCTTCTACTCGTGAGCAAGCAAGATGCATGCCTCAGGAGGCCGCAAAACCAGAAAAAGTTGAATAACCAGACAAGAAACACAGAAATCGTAGTTCGTGAAGCTAGGCTCAATTATGCTCTGTGGTTGTGCAAAAAAAAAACCAAGGCAAAAGAAAAAAAGAAAAACTGCAACAGAACGGGATGTCGCTTTTCAACGTTTCAAGGAAGGGGATCGAGGGGATCGAGGGTGCTCGGGGTGCCGATGGCGTCGTTTGCCGAAGGCCATCTGGCGCAGTAGCTCAGTGACTCAGTGACTCATTGACTTATAGCCAGTGTGTGCGTCTGCGGAGGTCAGGAAGCAGGGAGAGCAGCGGAAGGAAAAACAAAGTCAGATGTACTCTTCTCCCCCTGCACGTCGACGCAAGAAGCCAGCTCCGTGTGTCAGTCATGACGCTTTGCTCAGTCTCCTACGACATTCACAAGCTTCACGACAGTTCATAGATTTTGGATAAGGAAGAGAAAGCATACACATAGCATTCAATTTGCACTCGTCAGACACAGCTCAGAAACTCCAGAGGAAGGCTTTCTCGGGGGACGAGGGGAAGCCTCCGAGCCTCCCCTCACGCCTGCACAGGTTGTGCGCCGGGCCCGCCGAACGCCGGCGCGGCAGCCTGCTGAGGATTGGAAGCGATGGCCAAGAACGCGCCGAGCGCGGCAGTCGCGAGGGGCACCGCGATCTCCGGCCTCCCCGCGAAGGCGTCCTGCCCCTTCGCGGCGAAGGGCGTCAGCGGCGCCGGGGGTGTGGCGAGCCGCGACGAGTCCTGCGCCTGCTCGATCTTGGCGAGCTGCATCTGCTGCAGGTCCTCCGCCAGCTTGTTCACCAGCTTGGACTGCATCGCGGGCGGGAGCATCTCGATCAACCGGCTCATGGAGCCCGCGTCGTTCGGGACGCGCGCCTTCTCGGGCTTGGTCATCTCCTCCTCGGCGATCTCGCCATCCCAGGACGGCGTCAGGCTTCCGTCAAAATCCGTAGAAAGCAGCGACGACACGAGATCGTCATCGCTGTCCATGTAGAGATCCCCCAGATCGCTCATGTCGAAGCTCTCCAAGCTCATGAGCGGGCTCTCCGGCTTGACAATCCCCTGCCCGAAGCTGTCCTCGCTCGGCGACCGCAGCATCGGCTCGGGCCCGATGAGCCCCTTCTCGTCGGCGCCGTCCTCCGCAGCGTCGACGCCGCCGAGCGTGTGCCCGCATCGCTCACAGTGCGTGCGGTCCGTGGCGTGAAGCTTGCGCTTCTTGGAGGTTGACGCGGCCTCGGCGGCCTGGGCCTCCCGGGCCTTCGACAGGTCCTTGACGATGTCCTTGAGCTTCTCGATGTTGGCGCTAACTTCCTCGATCTTCCCCTTGAGGACGCCCATCTCGCGGCGAATGTCCGCCACGTCCTTGTTCTCCTCTGTCTGCGCGGAGTAGTTGGTGCGCTTGATTTCGCTGAGCAGCCAGGGCTTTCCCTGCTGGAAGTAGTCGTGGCGGAACTCCCACCAAAGCTTCTCCTGCGGCGTGTTCAGCAGGGCGTCGCTCTTGATCTTCCGGAAGCCGTAGAAGTTGAGCTGCCGGACGAACGAGCTGAAGTTGGAGTGGCGGAAGAACTGCGGGATGATCTTGGCCGCGAACACCTCGGGATCCTTCACGAGGAATGTGGTGCCCTCGCGAGACCAGCCGCCAATGTCCGCCGGACACTCGTCGATCATCTTGAAAGTCTTGCGCAAGAACACCGGCTGGTCGAACAGGTTCTTCTTGCCGGCCGGCGCCGCCGGCTTCTGCGCATTGGGTTGATTCTCCATCCTGCGCAGGAGAGACACGTGAAGGCCCGTGAGCCACGACTTGCCAGCGAGCGCCCGAAAACGAAGGACCCAAATCTGCGGCGGTTTCCAGACACTGTGCGCGCGGCGCTGGCACACAGCCGCGCTGTTCGAGCCCAGCCTCGGCTCAGGTCCGCAGTTGTGGGGCGACAGCGCTGCCTGCGTAATTCAAACTCCCCCGAACAGCGCGGCTGTGCGCCACGGCGCCGCGGCCTCTCTCTTCCGTGCTTGCCTCGGCCCTCCTCTAGTCTCACGACGCGCCGGTGCGCCTCGAAGCAGCGAACCGCGGCGCGCGCTCCCGGTGCCGAAGCTCACCTGCGTCGGATCCCTTGGCTGCGAATTGCAGATGTGGACGAGGAATGCGGAGCGTTTCCGAACGGTGTGGCGCCTTCGGTGGGTCACCAGCTCTGGCGCTTGCTCGGCAGAGAGGGCTGGGCAGGCGCGTCTGGCGGGACGCGCGGGTCAGCTGCGGCCGGGTCAGTGGCGTGGCGCAGCGGCACCGGCGCACAGATGTGGCGTTCGTCCACCAGCCAAGGTTTCCGGGAGGCCGCGCTAGGGGCGTTGGGATTGGTGGAAGGAGCCGAGGTTCCAGACCGAGGGGGGTAATTACCCCACACCGGAGGTCTCATCCCGATGCGGTTCATTGTGGTAGGCCTTCCTCAAGTTTCCTATGTACTTGTGATCGGGGTCGGGCAAGCGCGAGATGAAATAGTGCAGGACATGATTCCGTCCGGTGTTCTCGAAAAGGCTGCTAGGATCCCCCTTCTGCGGCACGGGCCTTCTTTCCGAAATTCAAAATCCAGAATGTTCTTAAACGTTACAGCAGGTTGAAACGGTCGACTGGATAGGGCGCACTGATTGGTGGATACAAATCCACAGCGCTCCGGCTTCCTGCAACAGCGGCTCCCCCAATCGGTTTCATACCTTCTGGATGGTACAGGAGGAGCCTCGAAGCGATGACGTTGAAGCTCTGTCGTGGCATGGCACAGCATCCAGAGCCGCCCGACAGGCAGACGTGGATTGCGAGGCTCGAGTCGCCGTGTTTGGGACAAGGTCTGGCATCGTGTGCCTATCTTCCACCAAGGCCAGTGATCTTGCTCCAGGTTGACGCGGGCATGATGTCAGTCCCGCATCTGTTCTGCTATTGTGACGCATTCCAGTCCTCAAGAACTTTGGAAGCAATCGCAAACCACAGCCGCAGCTTCTTCACGCCTCCTTGACACATGTAAGACGGAGAGGCACTGCGCAAGGAATCAGACTGTAGCTTCGCTCCATTGGTCTGTGGCCGAAGCACGGATGCCGATTGGAAGAACGATTGCGAGCAACGACCAGAAGCCGGCCCGCTGTTGGCGTAGAATCCAACGCCCTTGGAGAATCTTTAACGACCCCATTTCATTGGGTCGAGCCCATCCCGGACTTGGCGGCAGATGCAACTCGGGCGTTTCTCGCGGCTCCATGTCCTCCCCTTTTTGGTCAAGGACCGGCGCTAGAAATGAGGCACCCGTGGAGTGCTCTGCAACCGATTCTTTGACAAGAACAGCCCCAGTGTTCTCTTCAATCCTATGCGCACCGCTCCCCTTCGCGCCAAAAAGTGCACCTTTCCCGACGCAGCCGCCCGCGTCCGACGCTCCCCTCCATCACACCGTGTGGCGTGACGTCAGCGTCGGAGTCGTCGACGTAAGCGGGAGCGCCAAGCGCGCGTCCACTCTGCGAGCATGAGGTACCTGGACATCTGTCCATCGGCCGTGTGGTCAGCTGCTTCGGTCCCCTGCGGCGTCTAACTCGCAAATCCGCCCTCCGCGCCCCCCTCCCTGCTTGTCTGCCGCATCTGCGTTGTGGCGTGTCAGCGAGCAAGACAAGGAAGAGAGTGTCCACTGCGCGCAGGTGGTGGTGTACCAAGTGGACAGCGCGACGCAGATGAAGTGGTGTCCACAGGGAGACGGTCAATGGGCGGAGCTGCACGTGTTCCGCGACCACCGGCAAAAGTACCGCGTGGTGGCGTGGATCCTGACCACCCAGGAAGTGGTGATCAACGCCCGCCTGCGCTCGTCCACGGAATGCGCGCTCACCGCGGACGACTTCGCGGAGTTCGAGAACCGGGGAGAGCGGAAGCTCGGCCTCTTCTTTGCGTCCCCCGTGGCGGCCAAGGAGACCAAGGACTTCCTCGAGGGCGTCATCGGCGAGCTGCAGCAGGCCAAGGCCGCGTACAAGGCGGCGAAGGCGGCCAAGGCAGCCAAGGTGAAAGCTGGCGCGGAGAGAGCGCCGCTGGCAGTGGAGCCGCCGGCCACGCCGCCGGAGGAGGAAAGCATCCCGCCGCCCACGCCCGTTCGCCGCGAAAGCCGGAGGCAGAGCCTGGCCTGCTTCGAAGGGGTCGAGCATGCGGTCGAAGAGGGTGTCGACAGTGGCGACTTCGGGTACGTTCCGGACGGAAAAGGCGAAGCGGAAGACCGAGTGAAGTTGGGTGCTGATGCAGGCCGACCGCGACGCCTGACCGCTCTTGCTTCTCCCACGTCAGCGCGGCGATCGAGCAGGAGAAAAAGAGGATGCGGAATCGCTCCAACCTGTCCGCGCTGGTCTCGGACGTCGTCGCGGCGGAGTACGCCGATGAGATGTCGAACCTGGAGTCCTACGAGTCCGCGGCCGAACCGGCGGACAAGTCGGAGCCGGCTCCGGATGCGAGTGCGGCGCAAGCGGCGCTGCAGGAGCCAGAAGACGAGCCGCAGGCGAAGACGACCTTCACGGCTCCGCCTCTCCCCCTGTCGCGGATGAGCAAGCGCAACCTGTCCAATGGCAGCGAGGCGGCCGCTGGCGCCCGAGCCGCGGAGCCAGCGGAGAAGGCGCCAGCGGAGAAGGCGCCAGCGGCAGAGCCCGAGAAGGCAGAGGAGCCAAAGGCCCTTATGCCGCCAAAGATGCTCTCGGCGATGGGATCCCCGAGATCGTCCGCCCCGCAGACCCCGGTGCAGCCGAGAGAGCGGCCAGTGGCGGCGCGGCAACCCCTAGAGAGAAAGCCTGTGGCGATCGAATCCCGGACAGAAGCCACGCCACGCGATCGAGACAATGGTGCGAGTAATGGAATAATAGAGCTAAACAGTGGCGAGCTAGACGGAGCACAGGCCTTCGGCGGAGAGACGGAGCCACTGTCACCAGTGAGCGTGGTGGATTCTCCCCGAGACGTCCACCACGAAGTTCACGTGACGTACAACTACGAGTTGGCAAGGTGAGGGCGCTCCCCAATCCCGCGGGCAGAAGTGCGCCTTTCTCTCTCTCTCTCTCCCTCTCCCTCACCACCCGTCGCCCTGCTTTGTGCGAATAGATACGAGGGGCTTCCCGCGGAGTGGTCGTCCATGAACCAGCAGTTCGGGGTGCCGTATCAGCACCTCCCGAAGATGGACTGTGGCTTCGTCAGCAAGATCCCGGCCATCCTTGTCGTGCTCAAGCGGGAGCTCATAGAGGGCTCGGGTGTCGATGTGGAGGGCATCTTCCGCCTTGCTCCTGACAAGTCGGTGTGCACGGAGGTCAAAGACAGGTTGAACACGGGCTGCTTCGAGACGGGGGAGGTCCAGGACGTGAATGTTTTCGCAAACCTTATCAAAGTCTGGTTCCGCGAGCTGCCGACGAGCTTGCTCGACGTTCTGGATGATGTCACAATCATCAGAATAGCCGAGACGCCGGTGGATAACGTGGCCGCCGAGATGGAGGAGAGCTTCCCGGAGCCCATGAGGTCGCTCTTCTACTGGCTCTTGGATCTTATGGCGGATGTCGTTGTCAATGAAGGTGCGGCGACGTCGTCATCGAGTGTCCTCGCCCCATCCATCGTGCTTATCCGTGGCTGCTCTTTTCTTCCCCCTCCACTCTCGCTCCGCCTCTCTCTCCTTTCCCATCACAGCTAAGAACAGGATGACAGCAAAGAACATGGCCATCGTGATTAGCCCCAACCTCTTCAGCGTGTCCGAGGACAATCCCATGTTCGCGCTGACGATGAGTCAGAAGATCGCAGACTTCACAGAAGTTTGCTTGAAGTCATGGTTGAAAACGAAGAGAGGCTATGGAAACTACACATGATCCATGACTCACAGGATCGGAGCATGCATTGGAACGCAACAACAGATTCGCTGATCAAACCTTTTAGCTTCTCGATCGGTCTCGTTCCTCGGCCGACGAACACACACACACACACACACACACACACACCTTTCGCTCATCGCTCATGCGAAGGAGTTGACTGAAACACACCGTAAGACGCAAGCAAAGGACGAGAAGAACTGCAAGAGACGCGCGTGGCGTGCACAGAAGCGACACAGATCTCAGAAACAACAACACCCTTCCCATTCTCGCGCCGTGGTGAAGTTTTGTGTTCCGTGCAGATTGCAACATCCCGAGGGGACATCATATGCGGTACCGCTCGAGCGCAAAGATGTAAGAATCACTATCCATCCAATCAAGAAGTTGAAAAACGCAGCGCCTAATTTTGAAAGCGCTGCGTTCTGCAGCCATTGGATTCCAGCCCAGTACCCCTTGCATCTTTCACGTTGCTGTTGCGCCCTGCGATTGGAGCCGCGACTCGAAAGCCATTTGCCGCGCGTTTTGTCCGTTGCCGCGGTACACGAGGCGCGGCAACGATGTACCGGGGCTTCAAGCGCCACCAGACGGTGGAAGACTCGGGAGAGGACGGGACCGAGCTGACCGCCATCGAGATCGAGGTGCGTGTCGCGCCGCCAATCTTTCCGCGAAATCCGCCGGAATGTCTCAGACGCCCATCTCCGCAGAAGCCGATCAAGCCCAAAAGCCATGAGGAGCAGCACGAGGCTGAGGAGCGCGAGTACGACCGCAGGCATCGGCAGTTCTCCGATCTGGGCAAGAAGAACGTGGTGCTCTTGAGCGAGCAGGTGAGACGACGAGGTCGCCGCACGCGAAGCGATCTGCGTGAAAGAGATCTGGCGTTGCTGAAGCGCTCTTCCACGTCGCTGTCGAGGCAGGAGGTCCATGAGCAGTACGAGTCCGAGGTCGATCTGGATGATGATAGCTACTTTGGGAGACTGGAGCGCCATCCTCTCTCCTTCTGCTGCCGCGCCTACTGCTGCTTGGTCGCCCTCGGCGTGCTCATGGGTATCATTGCCTCCTTCGGGGTCACCGTGATTCGCGTGAGCACCGACACGCCAATGTACATCCGTGAGCACCGCGCCTACAAGCGACAAACGGCCCTGATCGAAGGGGAAGAGATTGCGGGCGCCAAGCTCGACGCCTTCGGACTCGGCTTCCAGGAGAGGGAAGAGGATGAGTTCTCCTTGGAGATCCTCTACATCAAGGGTGGCGGAGGCCTGGACGATCCGCAGATTCTGGCCAGAATCAAGGCATTGGAGGAGAAAATCATCTTCGATCGCGAATACCCAGACTTCTGCACGCTGGACTACACCCTGGGCGACAGCGTCTGCAGCACGCCGGCCTTCACGGGGCTTGGCTGTCGGCGCCATACTTCTCCGCTGCACTTCTTCGACCCGGCCTTCTGGTTGCCGACCTACGAAGCCACGGACGGGGACAACCCGACCGTCCCCAGCCTCGACAACTACGGCATCTTCGTGGCCTCGAAAATCGCGCGGAGCGGGAACGGGAGCTTCGGATTTGCGAATCCGGCCGACCCGTCGGTCGACTTCGTGGACCTGAGTGCCGGGAACCTTGACGCTGTCATTGACTACTGGTCGTCGTACTGCCATCTGGACGCGGCCAACTGTCCTCCCGACGCCGACACCAGCCGCACGCCTTTTGCGTACGTGGAGATCAACGAGACCGCCTCCATCTGCGACGGCGAGCAGATCCCAGAGGAGAACGCCACGGTTGCGAACTACTTCTGGCAGGTGGTGGATTCGAGCTTCGGCCTGAGCTTCACCGGCGGATCGCTGAGCAAAGACGTGCGCGGTTGGCGCTCGGAGATCTTCATGGGAACGCCGCGCAGATCCGGGGATACGCTCCTGGAGACCGAAGGGGAGGATCTCATCGACCAGGAGGAGGACATTGGAGAGTTTCTCTACGATTTCCAGGATGACTTGGAAGATGGCATTGGCCATGGCGTCGACGTCTACTGGGACGGCACCGGCATGGAAGATCTCTACGCGGCGGAGCGTCTGACGGAGGCCTTCATGTGGGTGATTGGCAGCTTCCTGTTCGTCCTCTTCTACCTGACAGCACAGACGCAGAGCGCGTTTCTGGCCATCTCTGGCATGGTCATGATCTTGCTGAATTTCATTCCCGCGATCCTCCTCTACCGCTTTCTGTTTCAGATAGAGTACTTCGGCGTGCTCAACATGCTGGGCGTCTTCATCATCCTCGGCATCGGCGTGGACGACATCTTCGTGTTCTTGGACACCTTCAACGCCACCGAATGGCAGTTCCCCTGGGCACCCTTCCGTGTCCGAATCGCGGAGACGCTGAAGGTCGCCGGCAAGGCCATGTCTGTCACGAGTGCGAGCACAGCCCTGTCGTTTCTTGCGAACGCGACGTCCGTCTTCCCTGCCGTCTACACCTTCGGCGTCTTCTGCGCGCTTCTGGTGCTCTCCAACTTCGCGTCGGTCTGCACGGTGTGGCCGCGCGTGGTGGCAGTGTCGCAGTACTACATCGGCAGCGAAACGAGGATCTACACCGGGTATTGCTGTCCGGTGAAGAGCCCAGGCAGCTGGGGTTATCCCGAGTCGGACGGCGCTGCTCCCCCGGAGCCCGGCCACGTGGAAGTGTTTTTCCGAGACACGTTCTACCCGTGGATCATCGATGGCAGCGCCTTCTTCGGCAAGTCCGGCAGGGGAAAGGGGTGCGGCTCGAAAGTGGTCCTCGCCGTGTTCAGCGTCTACATCCTGGTGAGCATCATCTTCGCGGCGATGCTGGAGCCAGATCCAGACCTTCCCGAGTTTTACCCGGATGATGACAACTACATCAAGTTCCCAGACGTCAAGGCCGAGTTCTTCGCGCGGGAGGATGATCCGAACCGGGTCTTCGCACAGATTCCCTTCGGCATCGAGGGCATCGATCAGAACAAGTGCGACGGAGGAGACTGCGATCCGACGGATCCCGACGACCGCGGAACGATCATCTGGGACGAAACCATCGTGCAGTACATCGCCGACGAGTATGTGCAGAAGTGGTTCCTGGATTTCTGCGAGGACATGGAGTTCGGCGGCAACCCTGGTTTCATCACTCCGCAGCGGAGGAAGGTCTACGAAGCGGACGAATTCGTGGTGCGCCCCGTCCGGTGCGTTTGGCAGTCGTTCCAAAGATGGTGCGAAGACAACGACTGCCCCAGGACGCGCTCGGACTTCGCCTTGTCACGGGACGACTACATCGTGGACGCGTCCGCGTTTTACGAGAAGATCGAGGCCTTCCTCGCAGACAGCCAGCCAACCGACGATCCAGACTACCAGTCCGCCCGGACGAATGCGGACGTCTGGCGGGACTACATCTTCGTCGAGGACGTCTTCGGCACTCGAGTCCTGCGCTTCATTGTGATCGAAGCAGCGCTGACGATCGACACGGCCTTCGACTTCGAGCAGGGCATCGATCTCTATGAGGACTGGGAGAACTGGCTAAGTAGCTGGAAGGAGCTGTCCACGCAGTCCATCTACGACTTTCAGGAGGGGCTCACCTTCGCCTTCGTGACGGATGCTGGCGCCTTCCACTAAATCTTCCTGCAGGAGAGGATCATTCAAGAGGCCTTCTCCGGCATCGGCCTCTCGCTGTTCTTCGCTTGGCTGGTGATGCTCATCGCGACCGGCAACCTGATCCTAGCCTGCCTGGCGATCCTGACGATCGGGCTCATGGTGGTCGGCGTGATGGCCTTCACGGTATGGAACGGATGGAAGCTGGGTGTCATCGAGGCGGTGATCTACGTGATGGTCGTTGGCCTCTCCGTCGACTACACCGTGCACCTCTCGGATGCCTACCTGGAGTCGAACGCCCTTGATCGGCAGAAGCGCACGCAGGAGATGCTCTTCAAGATGGGCGTGTCAGTCGTATCCGGAGCGATCTCTACGTTTGGCGCATCGCTCTTCCTTCTGGCGCCGTACGTCACGTTTTTCCCAAAGTTTGGCTCTTTCCTCGCATTCGTGGTCGCCCAGTCTCTCACGTTTAGCCTCTTCTTCTTCACGGCGGCCCTCCATCATGTTGGACCGGAGCATCGCCGGTACGGAGAGAGCATCAAGCGCGGCCAGCACGTGAAGATGCACGACGATCTGCAGTCGTACTTGAGCGAAGCCATTGACCCGCTGAATCACGTGGTCGTGGACCCCGTCGCCACGGTGCGACACGCCATGGAGGACGATGGCACGGTCCTCCTGACGGTGTTCACCTCCAAAGGGCGCAAGTACGTGAAGGCTTCTATCTACGCGGTGCGCGTGCGGAGCCAGTCCGGTGACGTCGACGTCATCAACGATCTCTTCAACTGCTGCAAGAGATCCTTTGCTCGCCGGAAGGAGGAGCTCCTTCGTTGGTACCTAGCGAAGGAGACCGTCGTTCTGGCCGACGTTCGTGACATTCTTGTGCTCGGCCCATCGTATCAAAAGGACCTGCCCTCTACAGAAGAGAAGAAAGGCGAATAGTGGAAAGGAAAGCGTAGAGGTGACACGGTGCACCCGCTCGACCACGAGGCAATCCGCTGAAAGAAGAAAGCTCGAGCACGTTCGGTCGTGATGATGCGCGGCTCGGTCCGCAATGTGCGCGTGACAGTCTAAGCCCTTGGTGTGCAAGTCGTCCCTGAGCTTCACACGAGAAAGGCATCAAGACGCAATCACTACCTTGATATCTTTATGTATGTTGCACAGCGGCACACAGGTGCAAACCAAACCAAGGTGCAAACCAAGGTGCAAACCAAGAAGCAAACGGAAGGTGCACCTTGCGTTTGTGTTGGGGAAAGAACGCCTCAGCGAAGAAATGCCACGGCTAGGAAATGCCACAGCTTCACACCTCTTGCAGACAACGCCAACAGAAGGACTGCTACGGTACCCGCTTCACGGACCGCGGTCCAACTGCATGCTTTCACCCGTAGAAAGATGCCTTCTGGATCAGGCTGGGCTCGGTAGAAAAAGGCGGGAACGACCTCTTCGTTAAAAGAACTTGGATCTCACCACGGCGAAGTTCAGGAAGACCAAGGTGATCACGTTGGACGCGAGGGCAACCTGGAAGACCGTGTCAAGATCATTCTGGTCTCGGATGGAGTCCCGCGACACGATGATGGAGATGGCGAAGTTTGCCGTGATGACCAACGTCACCGCCACGACGTCCAGCGCGAGATAGATCGTGTCCGTGCACCAGGTCAGCATCTTCCGATCTTGTGAAGTCCGGCTCAGGTGCGCACCGACCGCGAGGAAATGCGAAATGAAGCCGAACACGACGGAAAGAGTCAGGTACCACGGAGGCAAATCGAAGAGGAAGAAGTTGAGCGAGGACGCCGAGGACAGGATGGTTGTGATCCAGGCCAGGACCACCTGGCAGATGTAGACATTCTCGGGCAAAGGGTTCCCCGTCGTGAAGGGGTCCAGCAGCAGCAGGACGACGTCGAAGATGATGGCCACCACCGCGTAGGCGACGATGTAGCTGGCGATCTTCGTCTCGAAGGTGTCCATGAAGTTGGAGAAGATCAAGATGATGATGAGCGACGCGAACTCGATGGAGGACACCACCACGTCCAGGAACCAGACGATGTAGCTGGACTCCGTCAAGGAGCTCCAGATGATCTCGACCAGCGCCGTGACCATGATCAAGATCAGCGACGACGTCTCCGTGGTGATCTCCGTGCTGATGTCAAGGTTGGCCACCGTGAACAACAGCAGGCAGACGTCCAGCGCGATGATGACCAGCCGAGAGCAGCAGCTCCGCGCCTTGCTCCGCGTCCTATCATCGTTCTGCCTCCGGATCAGCGCCATGCACTCGTCCGGGTTCTCCTCCGCCATGGCCAGCGTCGCGGGAGCAGCGCCCAAGCAATCGCCGCACCGTGCTTGGCGTAGCGCCGCTTCGGCTCCGGGCCATCCGTGGAGCGCTCGATTCTTTGTACTCTGGTGGCGGTTCTTCGCCCATTGTTCAAGGCCGCGCGAAGGGAGGCTTCAGAACAGGGGTAGCTTCGTTGTTGGACAGGGGGCCAGAGGAGACAAGGGCAAGGCCCGTGCTGGAGGCCGTCGGACGCGCTGGCGAACATTGCCGGACGCATCGTTCCTTTGCTCCATCCCCAGGCCGCAGCCCGCCAATCACCAGGCGACGACATTGGGACAGAAGGAGCGTGCACCAATCCGTGAGGAGCAGAATCGGTCCCATCGCAGGTATACCATCGGGACGAGCGGGAAAAGATGGTCTGGTTCTTGCTCGGCCACCTGATGGCAAAATAGAGGTTGACCAGATGTGGGATTTCGGTGTTCGAAGAGGACGAGGAGTGGCTACCGCCGTGTCCAGCGCGGATCTGTAGTCCACCGCTCGTTCAAAGGAAGACGCTGCGCGCCTGTCCCCGGTGGTGCGGCTTGGGCCTTCGCAAAGCGGTCTCCACTCCTTTTCGCAGGTGAGATACGCGCGGGACGGCGCAGCTCTCTTCGTGGCGTTGGTGAGGATCGGGGACCGGGGACTGATCGCCTGTGTGTCGCTCGTTCTCGTTCAGTTCTCTGCCCGACTCCGTGTCTGCGCAGGCAGCGCGACAGCGATCGGCACCATGGCGGAAGTGATGCCCAGACTCGCCGACGACGAGAGCCTTTTCGATCCGCTCAGGAGTCTGCGCGAGAAGGAGGCTTTCAACACCATGAGCGTGCACCTGTCCTTCCTGTGCCTGCACGTGGATCGGCTTCACGCCCTGGCGGACGGGCCGGCGCTCACCAGCCTGTACAAGAGCACCGTGGCGTCCACCAAGGCCATCGTGCTCGGCCTGTGCGTGAGCACGCTGGACGTCAAGAGCCTCCTCAATGAATACGTGGAGGTGCTCAACGGCATCGCGGGCTTCGCGAAGGCCAGCCTGTCCTACGAAGGCGGCGAGGAGGGCCCATGGTATCCGCGCCTCGTGGCGTTCCTGTGGCATGCGGAGTCGCTGCTGCGGGCCTTCATGCGCACCCAGACGCAGAAGAAGTCCGGCATCTTCCAAAGCCTCATGGCGACGAGGTAACGCAACCCTTCCGGCGGAGCCGAGCCTTGTATGGTCGCGCCCGGAGCTGCCGCATGCATGGCTTAACCGAACTGCCTGCCTCTGCTCGCCTGGTGTCGCCGGCGCAGGCTGCTCAACAAGAGCAAGGACGAGGGCGACGTGCTGCAGCGATACGAGTGGAAGAACGAAGATACGCGCCTCCTGAAGCTCACGGGGGACGTGGCCACCTCCTCGCTGCCGGAGGGCCTCCAGGCGCCGAAGGAGGCGCTGGAGGAAGCGCTGTTCCGCCTGCCGCATCCAACCACGGACGACGTGGACATCCAGCAGAGCCAGATCAAGGCGCGGCGGGTGGTGTTCGCCGAGGCGGGCACGCTCATCAGCTTGATGCCGCCGGCGACGGCGGACGCGGCGGCGATGACCGCGGGCCTGCCGAACGCCATGGCCCAGTTCAAGGTGGTCCTGTCCCAGCTGCTGAGCCTGGACACGTCCGAGGAGGTGGTGGGCGCCACGCTGGCGACCATCGACTTCCTCCGTGCGTTCCTGGCCGCACACTTCGGCGAGCCGCCAAATGATGATGCGCTGGACGAAATCGAGGAGGAACCGACGGAAGTGGAGGAGGCGCAGGACAAGGAGCCGGAGGAGACTAGCGCGGAGGAGCTGAAGGGCGCGGAAGGGGTGCTGCCGTAGCAGAGACATCCGGGCGGCAAAAAGTAGAGGTGCGCTCGGCAACCTGGAGGCTGTTTTTCTGTGCGGCACGGGGCTCGGCGATCGCTGGGCTGGGCTAGACTGGGCTGGGCTGGGCTTGGCTGGGCTGGGGCTGGGCTTGGCTGGTGGAGGAATGCTGCCCTGAAGATGAGCAGAGAGAGCCCTACGTTGGCGCGGGCGACGCCCCCTTTGAGTGCGACTGGATGCGGAAGGACACATCA
Organism: Pinguiococcus pyrenoidosus; assembly: GCA_019677205.1. Lineage (NCBI taxonomy): Eukaryota > Pinguiophyceae > Pinguiochrysidales > Pinguiochrysidaceae > Pinguiococcus > Pinguiococcus pyrenoidosus. The sequence goes on from JAAMXY010001198.1 coordinate 43,376, forward strand.
CGACGATCAAGCTGGTTTTGCCGTTCGTACGCCATCTTCCTTCTTGCCGCATCATGCCTCCTCGTCCTGCCTCCAAACTCTTCCGCGACCCGCCGCCAATTCTGTGGCGGAAAACGACGATGAGAACAAGAAGAGGATGCCAGCCGACATGACCGGTTTCGGAAGGATGTCAATCGGCAGATGCTGCATCGAACGCACGAATGAGGTTCCGAGACGGGAGCAGAATCCTTCCCAACGAACTCGGTGGTCCAACCGTGTCATCTGCCGCGCCGGATCCGATCCAGGAATTGGCGGAATACTGTTGTCCTTTGGTTGGAAGCGCAGCTCAGCCACTCTTCAGCTGCGTGAGAAGCATTTGAAGTAAAATTTGGGTCTTCCGTCCAATGCCCTTATCTTCAGCGAGTATCCTTGCGAAGCCATTGGTCCGCGCGAGTGCGCCCGAGAGCACCATTCGAAGGTCGCCATCAGTTCCGCCGCCTTTCGAACGGTTTTTGCGTCTGATTCCGCTCGGTGTCGCCTGCGCTGGACGGTCGCCGCGTTGTGGAGAAGGTGAGCACGGACGAGGTGCTGGTGGAGCCTGCGGCCGCAGGCAGAGCTTGGTGTTTGCGCGGAGCAAAGCCGCACGTGTCGGACGTCCGGAAGTGGAATACTGGAGAGAGCGAGCGATCTGACGGTCTTCCGTGCCTGCGCACCGCGGCTGCAGCGTCGCCCAACGACTCATGTCTGTTGCCCTTTCCAGTGCAGAAGAGAGACACGGGTGCATAGCGCGATGGCGAGCGCACTGATCGAAATCCCGCATCTGGCGGACAATTTGGAGCTGGAGAAGGAAGTCAACGACGTCACGGAGATCGACTTTCGGCTTCCTCTCGCGTGGCTGTGCGTGCACGTAGACCGTCTCGACCACCTGGTGCTGGACGATCGGCTGGAGGGAGACGTCGCCAGGGAGGCCTTCGAGGAGCTGGTCGGTGCGGTCAAGTCGCTCATCACGGGCATGGCGTCGAAGGACGCCAGCACGGCCAACACCCTGGAGACCTTTGGGCACATCATATCGGTCTTGGCCAAGCTCGCGGTGTTGTCCCGCACCGTCGAGGGTGGCGTCGAGGACGGCGCCGACGCGAGCGGCCCTCTCTTCAGCCGGTCGCGCACCTACGTCTGGCACGTCGAAGTTTTGCTTCGGAAGTTCCTCGCTTCCCGGATCAAGGAGCCTGCGACGCGGCGGGGCAGCGTGATCCTGTCCTACCTGCCCAAGGCGCCGAAGGTGCCGCGCTTCCGCCGGAAGAAGAGGCCGGACACGAAGCTGCTGATGATCCAATGGGCGAGGGAGGATCTGCAGACCCTGGAGGCCAATGGGACCGTCGACACGGATGCGCTTCCGCAGATGCTGCGGGATCTGAAGGACCACTTAGAGGAGGACGTCTGCGGCATCCCCCATCCTCGCGACGAGAAGGCGCACGCGGACACCCTGCGAATGCGAAACACAATCGTCGAGGAGACCGGCCAGCTGATCGGGTCCTTCCCGAGCGCCGAGCTTGTCGAGGACTCCAGCGCAGACGACGTGGCCCAGACGATTCTGCGCTTTGGCTCCCTGCTGCACAGCATCTCCTACCTCGCCAAGGGGGCCGAGGCTTATCGTGCGCTCTGGACTGCAACCGATCTTCTGCGCGCATTTCTGTCGATGCATTTCGGCGACGCGCCGCCCGACGATGAGGGGGACGTTATCGAGGTGGAACCTGCCTTCGGGGACCGCTGCGCCTAGTGCCTGCGCCATGCGAGCTGCGTTTGTGACAGCGCCTGCGAGGGCGCGGCGGGGGCACGGAGGGATGGACGACGTCGAAGCCCTGCGCGCCAGCTCCCGAAGTCACGAACCGCTGCCCACGGCATGCTGCCTAGCCGGTGGATCTACGAAATGAAGTGACGTTGCTTGTTGTCGACTTCGCATTCCGCCTTGCTTGATTCTACCGACGGTGCATTCCGGTGCGGATCGGACTGAAGTGGCAGCACTCCGCCACTTCCAAAGCTTCGAGGCGGTGCGAGAGCTTGCCATCAAGGCTTGCCTGCCTGCCATCAAGGCTTGCCTGCCATCAAGGCTTGCCAGCCGAGCGCTCGGCTTCGAGTGGTTCCGTCTTGAGCTTTGCTTTAAAAAACTCAAACGCCGAGAAACCCACGCCCGTGAACATGGCGGACATCACGACGCGGGGCATGCAACCCGCCCACAAGGCCCTCACCCCTTCCCGAGAGCCAATTGTGGTTAGCGCACGAACGACACTCACGTCCTTTGACAGCAATCCCGTTGCAAATCTGGTCTTCACGACGTCCAGGGGCGTGGTGCAAAACGACGAGATGCCCCCCGCAAGTGCACCGGCCGCCAGAAGCGCCGGGGTCTTCGACGCCTCGGGCTTCAGGTCGAACGCCGCCTTCAGCTCTTCGAAAGTGACGAAGCGAATCACCGCAGACGGCACGTTGCGCCACAGCACAGCAGAAAAGCCAGCATAGAGGCCAGCCACGCCTCTCTCCTTGAGCACGCCGCGGAGCGCTGCTGAGAGCCCGGTCCCCGCAACCTGCGCTCGCTGCTTGAGAACCTCCTTCGGCACGAAGATCATAGACGAAGCGATGTTTCCCGAGGCTGCGGCCGTGGCGTGCGTGAGAATCCGCAAGGGGCCCTGTCCGTCGTGGTAGCGCCCCAACCGATCCTTCACAAACTCGTAGGCGCCAAAGTAAAGCGCAGACGAAGGCATGGCCCCCACAACTGCAGGGAGCACGCCGCGGTAGAGCCCTCCGATTCCGTGTCTCGCCACCAACGCCCTAGCCGCCGTCACCGCATTCCCAAACTTCGATCCATCTGCCTGTCGTATTGTCTTGAGCGTGTCCAGAGGGTGCAAGAGGCCTGGCCGAAGCAACAGCGAAGTCACGATCCACGCACATTTGGCGATCTAGGCAATGATCTCACCCGTGCAAAACCCTCCGGCAAGGGCACCTGCAGCAGCTCTCTCCCCGAACAATCGCAACGGTGTCACCTCACTGGTCAGCGTGGCATAGTCAGCCACCATCCGCGCACTCCAACATCACAAAGCAGATGCCTCACCTGGTTGCCCCCGCTGAAGGCGAAACTCTCGCTGATCTGATGCCCAGCAGCAAGCCGATCAAAACAACGCGATATCTGAGAGCATGGCCGGGAAGAAGCATCTGTAGAGCACGCAAGGGAGCCCCATGCAGGGGAATATGAATGGCCTTGAGATCGTGAGATCTGTCCAAGGATGGCGGAACGCTCTTGATCTCGGAGACGTGATGCTTATTGGATGGCTCCTATGCAAAGTATGTTTCAAAATTCCCTGACTCTGAATCACCTGATCATGTGTGACAGATTGACGCTGCAGGGGAGCGGCTTGTCTTGAATGGCGTTACAACGCGGTACTGTTGTTAAATTAATACTGTAGGGGACAGCAAATCGAGAATTGAGGATTTTTTGTTTTTGAGTTTAACGGAAAAATTTTGTCGCTTTTTGTTGCGCACAAGCAGACAAGACTATTGATGTGCCCAGCGACGCCGTAC
>JAAMXY010001202.1:0-18150 GCA_019677205.1 Pinguiococcus pyrenoidosus
GTGGGGTTGGAGGAAGAGACGCTTCCGTGGGCGCCTCGGAAGGCACCTCGGACTCCAGCTCGGAGGGCGTCGAAGATGGATCAGTTGACGGCGTCAACGATGGCGGAGAGCTCGAAGCCTGCGATGGCGTTCCCGATCCTACTGGGGTCGGAGGAAGAGACGCCATCTCGGAGGGCGTCGAAGAAGAATCCTCCGACGGCGTTCCCGATCCTACTGGGGTCGGAGGAAGAGACGCCATCGAAGATGGATATTCCGACGGCGTAAACGTCGGCGAAGTACTCGAGGTCAGTGATGGTGCTTCCGATGCGGATAGAGACGGTGGAACAGAGGCTCCCGTTGACGGAAGCGGCAAAGGGTTAAGCGTAGGCGAGGGGGTGATGTCCTCAAGTTTGCAATGTGGGAACTCGACATACGCGCCGCCTTCTGAGAAGCCGCAGTTGGGCTTATCACCGCACGTCGCCTCGCAGCAGTCCCTGCAGAAGAAGCGATTAGCCACAGCGCGAGGGGCTTTGTCTCTCTGCCTGCCCTGCCAGGCTCAAGGCTGACGGCTTCTTTAAGCAGCCGTGCTTCCGCCCAACACGGGGGCGAAACTCAGAGCATGGAAGTTCTCCCACGGCCCTTGAGCTGGGACTTACCCTCCGTCATAGTCGCAGTCGGGCGTGTTCTGGAAGGTGTCGCAGGTGCCTGGAGAGCAGGGCAGAGCAGGAAGTTGAGCGGACCGCTTTGGTCGAAGAAGATAGCGTCAACCAAAGGATTTTCCAAACACTCGTCACGCTGGGGCAAAGGCGCTGCGCAAGAAGAAGCCGGCGCTCTCCGAATCTCCAAACCTCCAAAGCACCAATCAGGCCTCCCAGAGGAAGCGAGCTCTTACCATCGCCCTTGAACGCGGCGATGCAGAACGACGCTGCTCGCTGCGCCACCAGCAGAACCACCACTGCGGTGATCGCGGCCGTTCTGGAGCGCGGAAAGAAGCTCTTAGGGCCCATCTCGCGCCGCGCTTCTCCACTCAGAACAACTGAGGTTCCTGTGGTGTTTGGCCGGGGCGAAGAAGAGCGCCAGGCGCTGCGCGCGCTTCGAAGAGCCGCGGGCGAATATCCAGCTCAGCGCGACGCTCGCGTCTGGCCACGGCGCCACGCTTGGCGCTGCGCGCGCTTCGTCCCTCGGATTTTCCGAAGGCCGGACGAGGAGTTCCCGGGAGACAGCGCAGAACGCAGCGGGGCGCCAGCTACATAAGGCGTCGGCGCCGCCTCGCCTGGAGTGGCCGAGAGCGGACCAGGAGAGCTTCAGAAGTGCCTGGTTTCGGGTCGCCATTTCGCCGCGCCCAGGCCGTTCTGTTCCACAGCGGTGTAGTCAGGACACGTTGGCGCGCAAGTACAGTGCAACGAAAGAATAAATGCTTATTTCGCCCTAAGTTGCGGCCCTCCAGTGCAGCTTTTGACCAACGGAGGATCGCGGTGGACATTGGCCTTCCGATGATTGATGGAGCCGACGACATTGGTGCCGTGGCATTGATGTATGGCCACGCACCGGGCCGAGTATAGCAGCGAACAATCCAAAAATGGATTCGAATTGTCTTTTGAATCTTCGAGGAAAATTTAGAAAGCTATGATTGGACGAACTGGACCCAGCCAGAAATTGACAGTCAATCCTTCCAGCCAATCAGGGATCTAAGTTGACTTCGCGAAGAGTGCTTGTGGCACAGGCAGTACAGATGCATAAGTCGAAGACACCGGGTGCCGTATCCGGCAAAAAGAACGAAAACCAGCCAAAAAGCTCCAAGCTCCAAAAAGCGGGAAAAGCGGAATCCCCCAAACTTCTGGCGTCGCTTGGTGCCAAAGGGGGGGCGGCGTGGAAGAAATGGATCAACAAATTTGTTCACCAGTGTGTGGCGGTGCTTGCGGGGGGGGGGCAAGCCCTGGCAACTCCTCTTCCGCCGACGCAGAAGCCCCTCGCACTACCCACCTCCCTGGGCGCCTGTCGAGGAACGCAGGAAGCGCTTCTCCTTTCCTGAGCTAGCCTACTCGACGTCATCCAGCATGATGACCTCATCGTCCTTGCCTGGGATGGACTCGAGAAACACCTCGTAGCTGAGCGTCGCCATGGGCGGGATGGCAGGCTTTCCCGGAGAAGCGCGCTTGCCCTGCTGACCGAAGGCCAGCTTCCCCGGCAGCGTCAGCTGCCACCTGTCGCCCACCTTCATCATCTTGATGGCCTCCTCAACACCCTAGCCACTTCCCCGTCAGCTTCCTCAGCGCTCGCGGACGCCCGTCCTGCAGAGCCTGCTTACCGGCAGCAAGGTACCCGAGCCGACGCGATAGAAGTACGGCTGCGGCGCGTTCATAAGATTGTCTATGATGTAGTCCTGCCAGAGCGATTGCAGAGCAGTAGTGAGATTTCCTGCGGCCCCGTCAAGCACGCTGTGCTCCTCCCCGCTCGGCCCCTCGACGCTCGTCGGATGCCACCTCACGGATGCCCGCGCTGCGTCAGCAGGACCCTTCCCCTTTTCGTCAAGTCTGCCACTCACGCGCCGCTCTCTTCTTCACAGCGCCTTCCCATTGCAAGGTGCCAAAGGTCTCCCGTATTCTTGCTAGGTGGCAACCTCATCGCAAAGGCTGCCTGCAATCCTGTACGGGAAAGCTCGACAGAATCGAAGAGCTCACCTTGTACTTGCCAAGGAATCGCACACACACGATATCTCCGGGCTCCGCCGCCGCTCCGTTTCCCGCTTGCAGCACGGTGTACTCCAGTCCGCTTTCCGTCGTCGTCGCAGACGCGGACCGCGGCAGGGAAGCAGCCAAGAGCACGGCCGATCCCTGAAGCGCGCCCGTCAGGAGCGATTTTCGGGAGAGCTGCGTCTCCGAAAGCTGCATCCGAAGCCGACTCGCGCCGCTCCATGCCCGATGCGTCCGCAAGGCAGCTACGCGGCCAGAGAGAAGCGCCATCGCGAGCAGAAGGAAGCGGCCCATACTGAATCTCCCCGCAGATAACAGGTTGAAGCGAAAGCGAAGATCCAAAAGCTGAGCCTGGGCCAGCGAGTTGTCCTGCGCAGACAGCACAGGGGGGGGCAGGGAGGTCTTGGCGATTGAAGGCTCCGAACAAGCGAAGGATGCGCACGACAGCGGAATCGCAAGCGACGCCGCTCCGGATCTCAAGCTGAAACCGCCGCGACGTACGTGGAGTTCCCCCCGCGTAGAACGCGCGAATTACGTGGCGGCCATTGATTTCAAAATCAGTACTCCCTTGCGAAAGGTACCTTCGTCCGGGCCGAATCGTCCGTCTGTCACAGGCGTCGCAGTGTGGTCTGTGCTTTTCGCTTTCCCCTCTTTAACGGCGCTGTTCTTTTGCAGAGGACGCGATCCACAGACGATCGCGAAGCTGAACATTAGCTGTCTTGAGACTCTCACAGCAGCCAGATATCTTGAGTGAGTGGTCATGAAGGGCGCACTCGCTCCAAAGCGTGGCGGAGGACAGAAGATACTCGGCGCTTGCGCGAGTTCAGAAGATGGTTGCGAGGCGGACTTGCGCTCTCGCGTGGTCAGTGACAAGCCACGCGACGATGGTGTCGCGCGAGCTTCCTGAGCGTCGATGCTTGTGGGGTACCACGCAGGCCGCAGAGGAATGACCAAGTGCTGTCTTGGCGTTTCCTCGCAGAGTTAAATGCGCAAAGCTCTTCAAGACTGGCGCCCTTATTCTTCTCTTTGTCTTTTCTTTTTTTTTTTCGTTCTTTCCCTCTCTTGTCTTCTCTTCTGCTCTGCTTGCCAACGCCAGCAAAGCACCATGGCTGCAGAGGCGAAGCAATCAGATGGAAGTGACGCAGCGAATGGGTTGACCGAGGATCAGCAAGTTGGCGTCGACAAGCGTCTGAGACAACCGGGCGCCCTTGACAAAGATGATCCCAAAGAGCTGCGGAACGTGATCGTGAAGCTTCTGGCCGAGTTGGACCGCCGATCACGAGCCATCAAGGACTGCGGTGAAGAGATCGAAGAGCTGCGGCGCGCTCAGAAGGCTGGGGACTGGGAGCTGAAGCGAATGCGAGGCGCGCTAGACACGTACGTCGAGCAGGAGCGGAGGGAGAAGGCCTGGCTGAAGCGGGAGCTTGGACTCGACAGTCGCTTCCAAAGGCACGACGAGCTTTCCATTGCTCACGGGAGCTTTGAGGCTCTTCTCCGTCAGACACCGCGGGAAGAGCTCGTCAATGGCCTGCGAGGCCTGCTGAGACGGCACCAGAGCCTGCGGCGTTCTCACGATGAGGTGTCGGATCATGCGAAGACCGTTCTGACGCTGGCCAAGGATCACGCTGAGCTGCAGGAAACCCATCGGCAACTTCAGAAAGCACACATGGCTCAGACTGTCGTGGTGCAGCGGCTGCAATCCAGCCAGTCCAAGATTCAGGTTAGGAATGCCAAGGTCTTTTCATGGAAGCAAGGCAAGCCTGCGCAGCTGCTGACTTCCAGATCCTTAGGAATACAAAGAGACCGTCACCATGCAGGAAGAGATCATTGCCCGTCTGGAGGACGCTTCTGAAGAGAGAAGGAAACCACGCGAGACGGAGCCTGACGTCCACACTGCAGAAGCTGCCGAGGAAGCAGTGGCTGCTTCATCTTCTCGAGAGATGAAGACCCAAGATGAAGCAGCCGAAGACAATGAGAAAGGCGGGAGTCTAGTGGACGAGCCGCTTCGTGCACGTCTCGAGGCGGCCGAAGCGGCGTTGCAAGAGAAGGACCGAGCCATTGAGGAGGCGCAAGAAGCCGTTCAGAGGCTTTCCGAGACGTGTGCGGCACGCGATGAGAGGATAAGCTTTCTCGAGGAGAAGCTCCGATTGCTCGAGAAGGAGCTCAAAGATGAGGCATATGCTCGATTGAGAGAGAGCCTCGCATCAATGCAGCAGACTCGGGCGGAAGACGCGCAAAGGATGAAGGAGCTCAGGGACGACCTCGATAGGAAGCAGCGTGCCATCGAGGAGTTGCGCGAGCACGTCCGCGCGAGAGACGGCATCCTCGCAGAGCACACGCGGGCGCTCCAGGGCGTCAGCGACGGCACCGCGCAAGGTGGGAAGGGACCAAGGGGCTTTCAAGGATCCGACAAGGGAAAGGGACTCCAAGAGACCAAGAGCTCCAAGTCGGGCCTGGAAGCGCAGATGGCTCAGCAGGCTGGTGAAGTTGGCCCTCCGACGCAAGCGATGAAAGAACCAGCCAGCCCGGAGGAAAGAAAGGCGCCCCAACGCCACCCAAACACGACGTGAAGGGTGGCGGCGGAGCACGGCGCGAAGCTCGCTGGAGAGCATGCGAGGCTTGTGCGGAAAGCAGGCGGTCTCCACAAGAAATTCAAATGTCAGAATGTCTGAATGTCTGAATGTCTGAATGCCCGATTGCCCGAGTGCCCGAATGCCCGAATGCCCGATGCAGTTCTGGGAGTGACTTCGTGCTATCGTGCGGCGAAGAAGTCCGTCCATGCTCCCATCGGCGAGTCTTCTGTTCGGTACTTTTCGCTCATGCTGATGTACCAGCGGCACAAGTCACCAACTTCCAAGGGCTTGGCGCTCATCTCTTCGTCGGTCGGCTTCCCGTACTGCCGCTGCCGAGGATGCCACAACGTTGGGAAGTCCCACAGCGTGTACCCAAACGTGATCAAGAGGCGCAGGATCTTCTCCCCGGGGCATCGCGAATCACGAGGGACCGTCAGAGCAGCATCCGTCTGCGGCGACACGGGATACTTCGACATCCCACTGGGCCAGAACTCGAAGAGCACGTAGCGGAAGCGGCGGCTCGCGATGGAGCGACGCATGCCCGCGAAGACCTCCTGCTCGAAGCCTTGCACGTCCACCTTGATCAAGTAGATCTCCGCCGCGTCGCCCAGCGAAGTCACCACGTCATCGATGCTGACGGTCTCCACGGTCGACGCCTGGCTGGCGGAGCCGGGGCGGGAGCCAACGAAGTCTCCCGTGCTGCCCTCCGAGGTGAACTCTAGCTGTTTCCCCGATTCCACGCCGACGATCTTCTCGTGCAAGGTCACGCGGCTCTGGAACTCCTCCGCGCGTATTTGCAGCGACTTCCTGCAGACGTTGCGGCATCAGCGCAAAGCCACCAACGACGTAACGCAACGGAAACGAAAGCCTTCTGACCTGATTCGTGCCATATTGACTTGTGACGCCTCGAAACAGTGCATCTGAAAGCCCAGGTTGGCGCCCTGGAAGCACTGCTTCGGCCCGCCCATCCCCACCTCGATCACGATGGCCTCTCGGGGATTCGGGTGCGCGTGCAGAAGCTGTGTCCAAATTCGATCCGACGAGTACGGGTTCTTGCGCATCAGGGGCACCACCCACTGATCTTCCTGGGTCTCCAGCGCGCCCAGCGCGAAGGACAGAAACGACAAGCGGAGCGCAGGCCGTAACCAGCGAATCATGGTCGCGAAACGCGCGCGAATGGGCGGCCAGGGCGTTGACGCCTATTGTGCAGCTCATTTGACGGCTATCTGCTGATTTGGTCCAATATTATAATAAGACAAGAATCATAAGATCACTACTATAAATTATGCATGACTGGTATAGCTTCTTTCTGGATTCTGGCCGAACCGCCCTGGTATCTGTCCGAAGCTGGGCCGCGTCTGTCCAATGTTCCCAGTTTCAGCGATACAGCGCCACAGGGGCGACGCACCCCGACTCTCTCATGAGTCGACTTTGCGTGAAGAACCTGCCTGCGTATGTGGACGAGCGGCGCCTGCGAGAGCACTTCGCCGAACTCGGCGACGTGACAGACGCCAAAGTCATCCGCCGTGGCGATGGCCTCTCCCGCAGATTCGGCTTCGTGGGCTTCCTGTCCTCCAGTGCCGCGGCTGCGGCGCAGGAGCACTTCAACGGGACCTTCCTGGACACCTGCCGCATCTCGGTGGAGGAGGCGCTGGGAAAAGATGACGAGCGCCTGCGCCCGTGGAGCAAGCACTCGAAGAAGAGGCGGCGCGAGAAGGACGCCGAGAAGGCCGCGGGCGATGGCGATGGCGATGGCGATGGCGACCAGCGTAGGATGCCCGGGGCGAGCAAGGAGGAGGAAGGGAAGCAGGAGGCTCTGAAGGCGGAGTTCATGCAGGTTGCAACGGGACGCCGCGAGGGGAAGTTTTGGGCCAACGACACCGACATGAGCGCTGAGCAGCCGGGAGGCCATGGAGAAACGGCGGAGGCAGACAGCGATGCGGAGTATGAGGACCACGATGTAGAAGCTATAAGTCGCAAAGGAGAGGGAGACGTTGACGCCGAAAGGAAAGCAAAGGGAGGCGACGAAAAGGAGGACGAAGAAGAAGAGGAGAACGAAGAAGAACAAGCACGAGCAGGAGAAGAAGAGGATCCCGTTGCTGAGGAAGAACCTGGGTCTGCCCTCGACTACCTGAAACGTCGTGTCGGGCGTTTCGATTCCGATGACGACGACGACAACGACGACGACGAGGAGGAGGACGAGGAGAAGGAGGAGGTGGTGGACGACGAAGACCGAGTGCAGGAGCACAGCGACAATCGCGGACGCGTCGCCGACCACACTGAGCAGGAAGCTGAAGGAAATGTGGAGGGTGCCGTGGTCGAGGACGGGGAGCCTGATCCTGATCCTGCTAGTGACGCTCAGGATGGCCAGGAACGCCGGGATGGCCGGGAAGGCCGGGATGCCCCGAGTCGAAGGACCGAAGATCCAGAGAATGAGGAAGACGAGGGGCGACTGTTTCTGCGCAATCTGCCGTACCGCACAACGGAAGAAGATCTGCAGGAACGATTTGGAGACTTTGGGAAGGTCGTCGAGGTGCACATCCCGACGGATGACGCCGGGCGAGGGAAAGGCTTTGCATTCGTCACGTTCTTGCTGCCCGACGCTGCTCGGAGCGCCATGGAGGAGATGAATGGAACCGCTTTTCAAGGGCGCATCGTACACATCGCCCCTGCCAAGGCGCGCTTGCGGGAGAATGCGGTCGATCCGAGCGATCCCAGACTCACGTTCAAGCAGAGGAGGGAGCTCGAGCGCAAGTCCAAGGCAACGGATGCCACCGGCTGGCACGCGTCGCACATCCGGAGCGACGCGGCTGTGGCGGCGGCCGCGAAGAAGCTGGGAGTCGAAGCGCGGGATTTGTACAGCGTAGAAGCACAAGGCGCGGGAGACATGGCCGTCGCAGTGGCCTTGGCGGAGACGGACATTGTGAAAGAGAACCAGCAGTACTTCGCGGCGGAAGGTATCGACGTCTCCGCGCTGGAGAATGGAGAGGAGGTGAAGAGATCCCGAACGGCCCTTATCGTCAAGAACCTGCCGTACAGCACCGATGAGGAGAGCCTGCGACCCCTGTTCGAGGCGCACGGCACCATCCTCCGCTTCCTCATTCCCCCTTCTGGGACCCTAGCGGCAGTGGAGTACGCACAGCCCAACGAGGCGAAGGCGGCCTTGAAGCGCATGGCATATCGAAGGTTCAAGCACGTGCCGATCTACCTCGAATGGGCGCCGCTCCTCAAGGAAGCCCCGCCCGAAGCAACGGCGACGGCGCCGACGACGGCGCCGGCACCAACGCCAACGCTAACGCCGGCACCTCCGATGCAGAAGAAGTCAGAGAAGCTGCAGCTCGAGCCCGAGTCCTACACCAGCAAGAATGAAGAGCTGGTGAAGAAGCTCCTCGTGAGAAACGTGCCGTTCCAGGCGACGGCGAAGGACATTCGGTCGCTGTTCAAGGGCGCCGCCGGCGTCGGCGTGAAGAATGTGCGGCTACCGAAGCGCATGAACGGCAAGCACCGTGGCTTCGCCTTCGTGGAGTTCGAGACGGCCAAGGGCGCTGCCGAAGCCCGGGAATCCCTGAAAAACACCCACCTCTACGGGCGGCATCTGGTGATTGAAGCGGCGTCCGACAAGTCGGCAGACCTCGAAGGGATGATCAAGCGCACTCGCGCGGATTTCCTGAGGGGCGGCAGCGGCAAGAAGCGACGCTTGCAGTAGCCCAAGCACACAACTCGGTGAGAAAAGAAAAAAGAAAAAAGGACGATACAGGCCTCAAGAAACTTGGACTTCATCCTGGGTCTCAGCGCCTCTGTCGCAAGGCTTTCGCCCGCCATCTCTCCTCCACCTGTTCCGCCGCTACGAGTTGTCCGTCCAGGTGTGCGAGCAGCTCACGCACTTGTAGAAGCGCGTGGACGGCTCGTCCGCCGACCGAATCTGGATCTGCATGAAGTACGCCTCGGTCGACGGACAGATGGGACAGTCTGCGAAGGTGCGGTCCACGTTCTCCCAGGCGTCCGAACCGCCCAAGATGTCGTCGACTTGCTTCTTCTGCACGGGGATCGGCGTGCGAATCTTCTTCTTGATGTTGCACACGTACGGACACGTCGTGCAGAAGAAGCGCAGACCCGAAGACGCGGACTCCACCAGCAGCAGGTTGCCGCACGGAGGACAGAACTGCATTTCCGCTGTACGGTGCGCTAGGAACTCGAGTGGAAGCGGTGCAGACCCTCGCACATGCTACATGCGGCTCAGGCGAAACGGGAAATTGGGCGCGAAAGCGCACATTCCGCGCGCATTCAAAAAGCCCGCCAAAACGGAGCGCGCGCGATATGGCTCAGCTGATCGACTGGAAGAGATCCAAAGAGCTGCTTTCCAATTTTGATGTTCCATCTTGGCCATCGTTCAGATGCCTTATCGTTGAGGATAGTTATATTAACGATTAGAATATTGAAGCCAAGAAGGGGAAAAGTGAACAACGTGTCGTATCGCAATGTAACTATGACATGGGGCAATCAAGCTGGGGGAAACAGAGAGCACAGAATCCAGCGGCGCTCAGCCGCGCGCGCCTTTCCCGCGTCTCCCGCGCGTCAGCCAGCATGGGCGCCAACAGCGGCCGGCTCAAGCTCAAGGAAGCTGCGGACAGGCTGCTCACGCGAGATGTGGCGTTCTCGGACACGGAGTTCTGGAATGGTCTTTGGGATCCGTCTCTGTCCGCGGAGGACATCTTCGAGGCCTTCGGGCCACAGATCATGGAGTCCATGCTGCTCGCGCGCGCGCGCAACCTGAAGAATGTGATCTCCCTGGCGGTGGCGCAGCTGTGCCAGTTTGTGGAGACGCCCTTGCCCATGTACACCGACAATGCGCTGAACTGTATCCGCGTTCTCACAAGAGTTCTGCCCGTGGTGAACGAAGCGCGCTTCGCGCAGTTCCGCAAAGACACCTTCTGGAAGGCCGAGGATGCCGAGTCCGAGCCGCTGGCGAGGTTGCTCATCCATGCGGTCATGCACCTGTGCTTCGTGCCGGGGTTTACGATCGACGAAGGTAATTCCAGAGTCGGTGCATCTCGGACAGAGTGTGAGGGGCCAAGACTGCCGGAAGTGCTTTTGGCAGAGCGCGCAGAGGTCCAGAGGATCACGTTGAAGAGCAGCTACTGATTTGTGGTTCCTGTGACAGCGTCGGAGGTGGCGGATTCCCAGCCGGGCCGGGGGAGCTACCAGCCACCTGGCGCTTCTGGGCGGCCTGGGGACGACGGGGAGCAGGCGAGGAGTGACGATCCGCTCCGCATCCCCTTCCCGCGCATCCTGTGGTTCTCCGGCGTGGGCTCCACCTCGGTCTTTGCGCACAGCAAGGACTTTGACGCGCATCGCATTGAGGTGCTTCGGCTCCTGATCGCCATCCTCTCGGAGCCGGTGTTCCTGGCGCCCACGGACTTGGCGCAGACCAGGTATGCACGACGACTTGCCCTTGCCCTTGCCCTTGCCCTTGCGCTTGCGCTTGCCCTTGTGCTTGCCCTTGTGCTTGCCCTTGCACCCCGGTGCCACGCACTGATCGTCACGGTCGGCAGGTGCGACTGGGCTCCTCTGGTGACGGCGATGGACAGCCCGTTCGCGTCCTCCCTGTTCTGCAGCCTGCTGAACGCCATCCTTCAGTACACTCCCTCGTCGTGGGTGCCGTATGCGAACGCGCTGGTGACGGACAACAGCCATGCTCTAGTGGATGCCTCCTCGCAAGTCTTGGCGATCATGTTGGACAATCCAACGAGCCTAGAGATCCTGCCGGCGACAGGCATTCAGGGCAACACCGACAAGGACGAGATCATCCCGCCGCAGCCCGGCGGGGCGCCAAAGGTGCCCGAGCAGAAGAGTGGGAACACCCAGAAGCGCCCGGCGCCGCAGCTTGTTTCCAACAACGTGTTCCAGCACCTCGTTCGTAACATCAAGGATGGGCCTAGCCTGACCATGATTTACGACGCGTTCGTGCGCTTGCTCACGAACGTCTACGAGTCCGTCAACACGCTGCTGCCGGGAAGCACCACCCAGATCTCCTGCCATCGGGAGCTGCTGATCGTGCTTTGGAAGATCCTGACGTACAATCCCCACATCGAGCAGCACATCGTGCAGCAGTGCGATCCGTGCAAGCTCGTGGTGCCGCTTTGTTTTATGATGTTTGATTCGCGCAGGGACACGGCCAGGGTGGGCCTCATCCACCTCTGCACATTCCTGCTGCTTCGACTGAGCGGGGATCGCGAATTCTGCATCGCGCTGAACAAGCCTTTCTCGACCCAGCTGCCCGTGGACCTGCCCGCGTTTACTGGCTCTCACGCAGATCTGGTCATGCTCACGGTGCACAAGTTGATCGTCAACGGCATCGATGGGCTGCGGCAGCTGCACCAATGCTTGCTCATCATCGCGGCGAACATCAGTCCGTACGTGCGCAATGTCAGCATCGTGACGGCCGTAAAGCTCATGAACCTCTTCGAGGTGCTCACGTCGCCGAAGTATCTCTTCGCCAAGGAGGAGAACCACCATCACGCCGTGCTGCTGCTCGATCTGTTCAACAATGTAGTTCAGTACCAGTTCGGCAGCAACCCGCATCTTGTGTACGCCATGGTGAAAAGGGCGCATGTGTTCCAATCGCTGTTTGACATGACGCTGGAAAGCGCTCAAGGTATCGCACAACAGCATCGAGCGGATGTCCTTGTTCGCCTGGAGATGAAGATGCGGAAGAGCGGGCCGGTGCCCCCACCAGCGCCACCTTCGAGGCCACCTTCGGGGGTCGCTTCGGCGCCAGTTCTCAGACGTGCACACCCAAAGCCTCCACCGCAACCATTCGTCCCCGCTGCGTCCACCGCGGAGAGCAACGCGGAAAGACCAGCGGATACGCCCGCCGCGACTGCCCCGGACGCGGGCGAGGCTGCCACTACAGGCATGCAGACGAGTGCGGAGGCTTCGTCAAGAGAAGCATACGGGACAGAATCAGCGGAGAGCGCAGAGCGAGAAGCGGGACAGGAGCTAGCGGACGGCGCAGCGGAATCGGAGGATACTGGGGTAGGCAACGCCACGGTCAGCGATGCTGTTGAAGCAGTCGAAATTGAAATGAGCGAACTTGAAGTGGGCGAACTTGAAAGGGGCGAACTTGAAGCAGCTGAAGCTGAACCCGAGAAAGCTGAACCCGAGAAAGCTGAACCCGAGAAAGCTGAACCCGATGAAGCTGAAGCTGTCGTCGGTGAAGCTGACGTCGGTGAAGCTGACGTCGGTGAAGCTGTGGCTAACGAAGCAGGAGCTAACGAAGCCGCCGAGGTCGGTGAAGGCGACGATGCGGACGGAGCAGAAGTTGATGAAACTGGACCTGAAGCGGATACGGAGGCAACGGAAGTATACGAAGTGGAAGCTGATATCACAGATGCAGAAGCCGATGCCGCTGAAGCAGAAGCCGACGAAGTCAACGAAGCGAAAGTTGAAAGAGCAGAAGGTGAAACAGGAGCCGCCGAAGCTGGCGCCGACCAGACGGAAGCTGGCGCCGACCAGACGGAAGCTGGCGCCGACCAGACGGAAGCTGATGCCGACCAGACGGAAGCTGGCGCCGACCAGACGGAAGCTGATGCCGACCAGACGGAAGCTGATGCCGACCAGACGGAAGCTGATGACAACGAAACGGGGGATGCGGAAGCTGCCGAAGGCGAAAGCGACGCAGCAGAAGAGATACTAGCGTCGACGGGGACGACATCTGGTGAGCCGCGAGCGGAGGATGCCGAGCAAGCAGCTGTAGCGGCGAACACATCAGATCCATCGGAAAGGACGGAGGGAATCGAAGGAGACGCATCGGCAGTGGTGGAGCCGTCGGCTTCACAGGTGGTGGAAGTCCCTCCACCTGTACAGACTGGAGGCGGCGTTGGGAGCGTTGCAGAGGTCGACGGGGCACAACTGGGGGAGACAGCCGATTCCGAGGTGGCTGGGGTTCCGCCAAATGGGGGTGCCCCAGTGGGAATGCAAAGGCCAGAAGAGAAGGCCAATGGAGAAGGCTTCGAGGAGCCAGCTGCGAGGGCGCCGGAGGAGGAGGATCTGAACGCCAAGGTCTCCGAGATCACATACATCCCTACGCGGCAGTGGCTGGAGTCATTCAAGGCCCAGGAGCCCTTGGTCACCATCCAGTGCTTGCTGGCGCACCTTGGGCCCAAGGTGGCGCGATTCGAAAGGCTGAATGACGAGAAGCGCCAGGAGCATGAGCTCGTCGAGTTCCTGGAGAACACGACGCTGGTCGGCCTCCTCCCGACGCCGCACAACATCACCATTCGGAGGTATCAGGAGAACCAGTTCATGCGCGGTTGGTTCACGGCATATCTGTGGGGAACGGTGTTCATCAGGAATCAGGACAAACTGCCCCTCTTCGACGGAGAGAGGATCAAGCTGTTTCGCGTGACAACGGCGACTCCGCCACCGTAGGGCGGCAGCGTCATCCGCAGCGCCCGCAACGGGGACGCTTGGCGTCTGCAGGAATTTTGAGACGCAGACTAGACGGCATGGGCCTAGTCCATCCTGCTCTTTCCTCGGGAAGTGTTTGCCAAGGCCAGAAGCAGAGCCCGGCGCGTCGCCACGGCAGTCGCAGCGGAATGACGCCACTGCCATCTCTCCAGCAAGGGCGGCGTATTTTGCTATCGCTCTACGCTTGTGTTCCCTCCATGCGCCCTGCCATCCCCCAGCTATCCCTACCAACCTCCTAGAAGTACTGCAACGCTCTCCCTACCAACCTCCCAGAAGTACTGCAACGCTCTCCCAGGTCACTTTCACGACGGTACGGAGTAGCTGGATGCGGCTGCGTCGAAGAAGACATCCTCGCG
This sequence comes from Pinguiococcus pyrenoidosus, assembly GCA_019677205.1. Taxonomy (NCBI): domain Eukaryota; class Pinguiophyceae; order Pinguiochrysidales; family Pinguiochrysidaceae; genus Pinguiococcus; species Pinguiococcus pyrenoidosus. Next base: position 14,071 of record JAAMXY010001202.1, read on the forward strand.
TCTCTTTCTCCGGTTTTCGCGACCGTGACGCTGGCGGACGAAAACCGGAAACCGGAAGTCACATCCAAAGACGAACGTTGAGCGAAGCGACTGAGCGAATTCCGCGGCGCTGGACGCCGTGCGTCGCTGTCCGGCGCTTTCGCTTCCTCTGCGAGCGAATACAAAGCGTTGTTCGCGAGGGTCACCACGTTGCGCATCTGCGTCGTGACTCTTCCAGTTCCTTTCTAGGGCGCAACGGAAGAGAGACACTTGAGCAAAGCGATTCACGTGGAAAACGCACTTCGGATTTCTGGGCCGTCTGCTCTTAGACGATCGGTATCTGGTGCTTGAGAGATCTTTGGCATCGGATCATCGGTCCTCCACCGGGGGGAAAGGAGAAAGTTCTGTGGCGTTCGCGGTGAAGGGAACACGGAGTCTTTGGCGCAAAGTTGGAAGAGACTGCGACGGAATGAGGAACAGAACCAGATGTCCCATCGCGTCTTGGGACGAGCTAGACGCTCACTTTCGTATCGAGATCGACGAGCGTCGCCGGAACAGCCAAGTGGTGGCGGCGGCTCACTTCCTCCGCTGGGTGGAAGAGAGTTGTCGAGCGCTCGCCCATGACAAGATCGGACTGTTCGCGGAGACTCTGAAGCTCTTCACGTCTGGCGGGAACGATCTGGACAGCATGGCCTACGAGGGCCGAAGCGCAGTGCACATCGCGGCGGAGAGACACCGCGCGGACATCCTTGCGGCGCTATTCGATGCGGGCGCTGAGAGCGTCAACGCCAGGAGCCAAGGCAGAACGCCGCTGGTGGCCGCGGTGGAGGCCATGCGGAGCTGCCATCGTCCGTCGCGGTCGTGGTCATCTGTGGTCGGAGTGCTTCTGGACGCCGGTGCCGAGGTCAACGTCTTCACGGCCACGCGGCCCAGACTGACGCTCCTGGCGTACGTGGTGAAGCTGCAGGACGCCGAGCTGGTGCGGTTGATGTGCGCCGCCGGAGCGGACCTGAGTGCCAAGTACTTCTCTGGCCAGTCGCTGCTCGGCAAGGCCGTCGAGCGGGGTGACGCAGAAGTTGGGAAGGTGCTCCTACGGCACGGTGCGGACGTGGATGCTCGAGATGGCTTCGGAGATACGCCGCTGCTACGCACGTTGCGCTACATGAAGACCTTGAATCGAGGGCTGATCAGCGAGCTGGTGAGGAGCGGCGCCGACGTCAATGCCGTGAACTCCATCGATGGAAGCACGGCACTAACGCACCTGCTAGACATGTCCAACGAGCGGTGGGTGGGCGCCGAGGAGACCAAACGCATGCTGGAAGCCATGCTTGATTGGGGCCTCGATCCGAATCAGCCCGACGGCCACGGGTTGACGCCTCTGTACTACGCCATCCGGGCTGAGCGCCGCGTGCCACATGTCGTCTTGGCCTTGCTGAGGCGGGGCGCGGACGCAAGGCGTCCCTTGCAGGTGTCGGCCAAGGCCGGCGCGGCTCAGGCGCCGGTCGTGATGGCGGCCGCGCTTCCCGACATCGAGCGGGCTCTCGTGGCCTACGGGGCCGACCTGGACGTCGACATGACGGAAGACCAGTCTCTGCTACAGTGGGCCCTCTCAAAGAGATACTTCGTGCTGACGGAGTTATGTCTTCGCTATTCGCGGAAGGTGCCACCGGAGTGGGTCCACAGAGCAGGCAGGTCTGCCGCCTTTCTTCGGCGCGTCTTCCGCCACACGATCCTGCCCTCCTGGACAAAGCGGGGTGGACGCTTGCCACAGATATACTACAACGTCCTCCGCCCTTATCTGCTGCTGCATCTGCGCCGTGCCTTACCAGGGACGAGCACCGCCGACGAAGCGGGAGAAGCAAAACCGAGTGACGCGATCGACGAGGTCAAGATGCTCATCGAGCTGCCCACCGGCGTCGTAAGCTACTCCTTGGCCTTCGTGATTGGGCGGCCATTCCGCTTCCCCGCATCGCTGTTCGGCGCCTTTTCTGCGGCCTCGTCGCAACCAAAGCCATGATGGTTCCAGTGCCCAAAGTCGGTGATGCAAGGGACAGCGAGATCTTCAAACGGGAGACGCGCGATGATGTGCGCCAACGCATACGGGATGTTGCAGGTCTCGCCCCTGGTCCGTGAATTCGCTGACCAAAAATCCTTTCTTGAAAGGGATTTTTTTGGATATTTGTGGAATTTTGTGGAACTGAGGGCCGAAACTGCGCGCGCAGAGCGTTTCGACGGCCGTGTGGAGGCATGTTCGGTCCTCGAGCGCCCAACGTGACCGTTGTGGTGCCGCCGGGGCCACTGGGCATCACTGTCTCGCAGACTATTCCCGCTGTGGTATACGAGGTGGACGAGCACAGTGTCTGTCGCAGGTGATTTTCCGCGTTTCCTCCGCTCTTCTGCTGTCCCCTCTGCGAACGTTCTCCCTGCTTTGCACACGCCTTTGAAGAGCGTCAAAGTGCGGCGAAGGAGAAAAAGGGAAGCAAACTAAGTCAGGCGATGTTCTCTCTGCGTCTGCCGCAGAGTGCCTGACAACCACAAATGGTATCTTCACTCGGTGAACGGAGAGAACGTAAAGGCGAAGAGGCACCACGAGGTAGGCCTCTCTATGATACTTGATTGAGGGACATCGCGGGACGTCTGACCAATTCGCGCCGTGCGCAGCTTCTGGCGCTGCTGGGATCGCTTTCGGGGCAGGAGAGGACGTTAGTGTTTCAGGTGAAGTTTTCAGCTTTTTCTCATATTTCGTTCTCACTGGCGTCTGCACGGCGGATACGGGACACGCATATTGCATTTGTGGCTTCTAGCGTCGCCCTGGGCATCCTCTGGTGGAGTTGACAAAGGATAGACTAAGCGAGAGAGAGATTCTCACAGTGGATCCTTTTACTTGCTGTCTCGCAGATGCTCAATGGCATGCCGGTGGTGGACAGTGCAGCGGAACCCGCGGCCGAAGAGCAGGTGCAAGAGCTGCAGGAGCAGAGCCAGAAGGAGGAGGAAGAAGAGGCGGCGGCTGCCGAAGCTGAAGCCGAAGCTGAAGCTGAAGCCGAAGATCTAGCGGAGGAGGACAAGGAAGAAGGGGAGGAGTCTTCCAGCTCCTCATCCCATGACTCCCACTCCGACGCGTCGGACTCGGACTCGGACTCCGACTCGGACTCCGAACCGGAAATGGACCAAAAAGATGACGGGGCGCAGGAAGCTCCCGAGCTCCCTGTCGCAACGCCAGTGCAGCCGGAGATCCCGGTCGCGACGCCTGCCTCAGCTGTAGCACGCGCGGAAGAAGCGCACGGCGACGCCCACCAGAACAGGAAGAGGAGGGATAAGAAAAAGAAGAAGAAGAAGGAGAAGAAGAACAGGAAGAACAAGAGGGATAAGAAGGGGAAGAAGCAGAAGAAAAAGAAGAAGAAGAAGAAGCGTGGCTGGGCCCATAAACTCATGCGTAAGGTGAGTTCGCTTTCTCCGCATGCAATCAATCGAAGAGGGAGAGAGGCTAGCCATCTCATCTTGCTTCGCGGTCCACTGCGCAGGCCAGGAACACCGGCAAGAAGGTGTCGAACACCGCGAGGCACGCGATCCGTGAAGGCGGCGAACAGATTCAGAAGATAGACAAGAAGCTTCAAGTTAGCAGCACCATCGCTCAGGGTGTCCAGGAAGTGGAAGAGGCGCTTCGCGCGACGGTTGCACGCTCTGAAAAGAGCAGGGTTTAGGGGCTTCAGCCGGCGTAGGTAGGATCAGAGCAAGTTGGGACATCGGTCAACGAAGGAGCAAAGGAGCTAGCGCGGTGCGCAAACGAGGAAAGCTAATGGGTGCTTTTCATCGCTTGATCTCTTATCACAGGAAGCGACGTTCTCGAAGCTACCGACCGCGAAGCAGTGCCAGCCTCCTCGGTGTATCGCCGGGAGTGGCGGTGGGTCCTTCGGGTCTACTACCCCATTTTCCTATTTCTGTCTAGTTCTCATGGCCGCGCTAGCTTGCCTTCATCGTCTACCAAAAAAAAAGCGTCCTATCCATCGTCGAAACACGAAAGCGGATGCATCTTTGCGCTATCAACATGCACTCACTAACCAAACCCGGATGCGTTCGTGGAACGCCTCCATGCGACCGCCG
>JAAMXY010001204.1:0-16365 GCA_019677205.1 Pinguiococcus pyrenoidosus
TTCCGCTCCCGGTTCCGCTTCCGCTTCCGCTTCCGCTTCCGCTTCCGCTTCCGCTCCCGTTTCCGTTTCCGCTTCCGCTTCCGCTTCCATCACCGCTTCAGCTCCCGTTTCCATTTCTGCTGGCGGCGGCGGCGCTGTGTTCACCAGAAAGGCCGAGTTGTACTTGCCCGTTTTTTCATTGGCTCTCTTGACAAGCGGCTGAATCCAGAAGGACGGGCTCAAGCCACTCTGGAGGACCATGGCACGGCGGAGCGGCGCGTCCACGGCCATCTGAGGCCGATCCCAGATGCGCACGAAGACGCGCAAGTAGAACGCGGGAACGACTGATAGAAGGGGCTCCATGCCCCTGCGGTACCGTGCCGCGCTGTCGTCGATCGCCTGGAGGACGAGGCGGACGGCCATTTCGTGCACGTACTTGCTACTCCGACTTGGCATGCCGCGGTATCGACCGTACGTGCTGCCATACTCAATCCCGATCAGGCTGCGCAAGTCTGTACAAGTCACGCAAAGGAGGCCCCCGTTGGACACCGCCTGTACCGCCGCATCCAGAAAGGGCGCCGCTGTCCCATATGGGTCGAGATCGATGACGTCGAACTTCTCTGCCCCCTCCCGCCGCGCCTGGTACATGACATCCATGGCGTCTCCTTGTTGTACTTTGACGAGGTCGTGTGGAAGCCCGTTGTACCCAACATTGGTCTTCGCCAGCTCCACCGCTGAGCTCGACAGATCGTTCACGACGATCTCTCGGATGCCGACGATCTCCTTGGCATAGCGAATGGATCTCAGGCCCGAGGCTGCCAGGGCATCAAGGATCCGGAGGCCGCTCTCCTTGGGCGCCTCGCGGAGTCGCTGCGGCCAATCAATCTTGTTCGCATTGTCCTCTGCATGGGCTGTGAGCCACGGCTTGTCGGTGGCGGCGTCTTTCGGAGCGTCCTTGCGCAGCCTTTTGATCTCGTCCTTGACGAAAGTCTCTCTCAGGCGGCGCTCGGCGAAGGTCTGGATCACCGCGATGCTCAGATCGCGATTGTAGACTTGCACCGGATTATAGAAGACCTCGTTGGCCTCGGGGGCCGTCATACGAGCGCTGCCCTCTTCGATGAGCTGGAAGCCCTCTGGGACGCTCGCCATCGTTCGGAGAGTTCTGAGCCACCCTGCGAAAGTCCGCGAGGGAAGGAAGATCATGAGTGGTCTGGCGCGAGACAACAGAAGGGGGGGGAGGATTCTCCTGCGCACGCTGCCGTGCACCTCGCTGCTCCGAAGCATACTTCACTTCCTTCCGCACGCTGCTCGATAAACGTCAGAGGAAGAGCAGGCGAGACTTGGCTGCATTCTGCGGCCTATCCAGCTGAGAGGCTGGTCCTTCCCAAAAGCTCTTGCAGAGCAGTCTTCTTTCTCTTCACTCCCACTCAGGACTTCGCCTTGGTGTTTGGATGGACTAGCGGAGGCCTCGTTGTCCCCTCGGGGCCCCTCGCAGTGAAGGCCAGAAAGATACAACTCGCGACAAGTCGTACCTTCTTTCGCGGAGGTCGGCCGCGCGACACCGCGTAGGCTGGAAAGAAAACTGGAAAGGACACGGATGCTGGAGACCGCCTACGGTGCTGAACAACACCAAACCAACGTGAGCAGCTCTGCTGAAAGGGAGGACCGGCGTGGGGACACTGTGGCCAAGTGGCGCCGGCTGCAGAAGGCAAACGGCACGCGCAACCTCAACGCGGGTCAGAAATACCGGCAAACTTTACTTAGTATTGACTTAGTGAACATGATGAAACATATTTTCATATGAGCTTCCAACGGTGGCGCGCCTGTTTCTCCATCGTTTTCGAACGACAGTTTTCGATGCAGAGCGTTTTCGAAAAAGATCCGATCGAGAGCCCCGGCATTTCTCCCGCGCTTTTTGGTGGCTGGGAAGGCCCCATTCTGCATTCCTGCATCAAAAATGAAGCGCACAGCTGAGGCGTCTGAGTCTGAACCGAAGAAGAGATCTCGGGTCGACGCGGACGGCATCATATCCGCGGTGGTGTCGCGACCAAGACAGAAGTGCCCTTATCTGGACACCATTCAGCGCAACTTGCTGGACTTTGACTTCGAGAAAGTGTGTTCGGAGACTCTGAGTAACCACAACGTCTACGCGTGTCTAGTCTGTGGCAAGTACTTTCAGGGCCGAGGGCCTCACACGCCGGCGTACACGCACAGCGTGCAGTGCATGCACCATGTGTTCATCAACCTCGCCACCAAGCGCATCTACTGTCTGCCGGACAACTACGAGGTCGTGGACTCGTCGCTGAAGGACATCCAGGACTGCCTGGACCCGCGCTTCGAGAGCGATGAGGCCATTCGGCGTCTGGATAAGAACACGACCTTGTCGCGAGACGTCTTCGGCGTCACCTACCTCCCGGGCTTCGTGGGGCTGAACAACTTGTCGGGCACCGACTACGTCAACGCGGTCGTACAGGCCCTGGCTAGGGTGGTGCCGCTCCGGAACCATTTCTTAAGGGAGAAGAGCGACCAGCACCAGCTGGAGATCGACGGTCCGCCGCGGAACTTGGTTACCCTGGCAGAGCGGTTTGGAACTCTGATGCGGAAGATCTGGAGTGATAAGAACTTCAAATCCTGCGTCAGTCCGCACGAGCTCATGCAGGCCATATCGCTCGCCTCGGACAAGCGCTACGTGATCGGGCAGGCAGCCGACGCGGCGAAGTTTCTGTCGTGGTTTCTCAACGCCCTGCACGCCGGCCTGGGTGGCGGCAAGAAGAAGAGCAGCTCGGCGGTGAACAGAGCGCTTCGGGGCACTGTGCTCGTGAAGCAGCTGCACCGCACGCGGAAGATCATGGAGCTGCAAAGCGGCAAAGAAGAGGATCCCGCAGAAGCCGAAGCGGGACACGAGGAGGACGAGGAAGAGGGCCTGGCGCGGGGTGCCGAGGAATCCAAACGGAGTGGACCGAACGGCACGGCGGCGTCCGTCTCTCCTGCGGTGCCTGGAGTTTTCGTCCCTCCAAAAGAAGTGGAGGCCGGTCCGGCCATTGTGGAAAGCTGGGAGGCGTCTGAGAGGGAGACGCCGTTCCTTTTCCTGTCCCTGGACATTCCGCCAACCCCCCTGTTCAAGGACTCGGAGGGGGGCAACGTGGTGGCGCAGACTCCGCTGTTTCAGATCCTCCGGAAGTACGACGGTGAGATGTGGACGGATCAGCTCATACGCGGGGAGCAGTATCGGAAGCAGTACATGATCACGGACCTGCCGGACTACCTGATTCTCGTGATCAACCGATTCACCAAGAACAACTTCTACATCGAGAAGAACCCAACCATCGTCACCTTCCCCGTGAAGAACTTGGAGCTCAAAGAGCACGTCAAACTCGTGGGGAAGAAGTTCGAGAACCGGGCGCCGTCTGAAGCAGAGTTGCAGGCGATGTCCATCGGGGACATGAAGAAGAAGCTGAGGAAGAAGAGTGTCAGCTACGACGGCATCATAGAGCGGCGCGAGTTAGAGGAGCTGTTGAAGCAAGCTTACGCACCAGTGGGGACCAAGTACGACTTGGTCGCGAACATCTGTCACCAGGCGCCTCCTGGGCAGAGCGCGGGGGACAGCCAAGTGGATCCCATTCAGTCAGGTACGTGCCGACACCGAACAGCGTCAGTCGCGGCTGCGGCCACACGTCCCCCAACCATGTTTGCATCACACAGGAAGCTATCGGGTTCACGTCTTGAATCGAGCCAGCGGGCAGTGGTATGAGATCCAGGACCTTCATGTGCAAGAGATTATGCCACAGCAGATCGGCTTGAGTGAGTCTTACATCATGATCTACGAGCGCCAAGGGATCAAGCCGGCAGAAAGATAAAGAGAAAGCACCTCAACGGGTCGTTCAGTTCTTTGGTTGTCCCTGTGGAAGCGGCTCCCTAATCTTGAGACTGAGTCGTGCTCTGGGAAGTGGTCACATGCCCTGCCGTGGCACAATCCTCCGGAGGCGCCTCGAGGACAGAGACCTTCGCTGCGCCCTCGGAGGGTCCAGTTGCGCGGGAAGGCGCCTTCGCCGTGGGAGGTTCCTTCCTTGTGGAAGCTTCCAGCCCCGCAAATCTATTCTGGCTGGACGCTTCAACGTCGTAGGTCCCAAGAATTTCCTCCCCGCATTGGATGAATTGAGTCGCAACGACGCCCAAGTGCAGCGCACCTCGATCCTCGACGAGTTTGAAGTCCGCGTTGCCCCGCTCCTTTGTGACTCCCGAATTCATGAACCGCATCTCGTTTCCGAAGCTTGCGGCGTCTATGACCCAGTCCCTCTCCTGCAAGTGCACGGTATAGTCATTCGGCTCCACGTCCTGGGACATTTCGCTTTGGTAGATGAGCTCCCCGGCATAGATTCCCACGGTTTCCCCCACGCGAAAGTCTCTCTTCGCGAACAAGCCCCTCTCCCTCTCGATGTTGCTAATTAGTGATATGAAGACGTCGTCGTTTGGTCTCTTAACTTTCCGCGTCAGCTCACAGCTCGGGTGGGGCGACTCGAGGAGGTGATCCCCGATGTACTCGACATCCACGCAGGCCGCTTCCCAGTTCATCGGCAGATCCAGTTTGGCCTCGCAGCAATCCATGCGATCCCGTATGGCACTCAGGGAGTGGCCCTCCCTCTGCAGCACCTCGGCGTCTATCCACTTGTACGTCACAAAGTCCGGCGGAACCAGGCTCCGCGGCCGGTCCTTGCCAGACCAAGCGCGAAGCACAGGAACGAAGTACTGCAAGCAAACACCCGACGTCCGAGAGGACGTGCGCCTGCACTGGACGGCATACTCCGGTAGAATCCTCGCCGTCAATCGCCTTCTCCAGAGCAACGCCTGATCCAATCCTTGTGATTCCGACTGCTGTGAGGGGGATTCCTCCCCGCTCTCTAAGCTTGCAGGGCGCTTCCCTTGATGCGAAGCTGGCGCCGAGATGATCTTCGACCTCTTCGAGGAGGCCAGCATGCCTCGGGTCCTCGGCCTCCGGCGTTTCCGCTTTTGGACGCATTGCCTCGGTGGTGTCACCGTGGGCATCACCTTGCCCGCGTCTTCCTGTGTGTCTTCGTATTCCGTCTCCTCCTCGGCCCCTCCCTCGTCACGCTGCGCGTCTTCTTCATCACTACCGCTTTCGCCGTCGTTGCTAACGTCGTCATTGCTGCCGTCACTTTCGTCCTCATCATCGTCGCCATCACTCTCGAAATCACTCTCATCCGCATCCACCGCCTCGGCGCTCTTGTGACCACCCCGAGGAGTGATGCCGACGTCGATGACTTCGCGGACGCTGCGGATCTTCGGCGTTTTCGCATCGTCCTGCTTGCGCGGTGTGATCTCCACGGAGAAGAACTCGGTCAGCGTCTTCTGCGCAGAGCTGGCTGCCGGCGCCTCGGCGCTAGCAGGCCGCTTCCGAGGCGTGCGCGCGGCTTTGATGCGCGATCGTTTGCTAGCGGCCAGGTCCTGGGCTTGCTGCTCCCTCGCGTCGGACCTCTGCGGCAGCTTGATGTCGGTGATCAGCTTTCGTCGCGGTAACACCGCTTTTTGGGCTGCCTGTGGCGACGTCATGGGCCTTGCGCCGCTTCTTAGGGGGGGAAAAGCGCGGGAGAAACATCCGAATCCAACGGTATACTCTTTCAAACCCTGCTTCATAAGAAGCCATGTTATGGCTTCATCAGTACCATGAACACTTCCGCGATTGTCCAATCGAGGAGAGCTCTTTGACACAAGGCGAATCAAAGGGCACTTGGCAGCATGATTCAGGGAATTGCAAGATACTTGTCCAGGCCACGTGTGCTGCGACCCAATTTCAAAATATTTAGGCCCCTATGGCATAAACCCTCTAGGCCCGAGTTCAGTGAGATTTGCGGTTCTTTTCATCGCGCATATCATGGCTCAACAAGAAGTCTCACTCACTGCGGAGGCGTGGGCCGCAGGTTATGGCGCGCTGAAGCGCTTCAGAGGAGCTCTTGGAGGCGTGTCACGGTGATGACGGAGTCCTCCGACCAACCCGCAGCAGGGCGCAAAGAGGTTCGACTTTCCAAGGCCGTTGCGGCACGTTCGAAGAGACATCGCGCTTTCCTCACGCGACCTTGCCGAGACTTTGTGCGACTTTGGGGAGAGAGTGCCTTCACGATGCGCCTCAACGCTTGGCAGTCTTGGGGACACATATTTTCACAATGGCTTGGTGGTGAAGAAGGACAGATGGGCGCACGGTGGCCCGCGAAAGACGCCACATCGAACCTTGGCGCTGTGTCGGAGGGAAGAAGTCGTGCGTACGGCAGACATGTGGACATCTCTTTCGGTCTGTCAGCTTCTTGGCTTTGCTTCTATAGCGAAGCCAGCAAGGCTCCTAGACTTGTACGCTGTGAGCAGTGGAAGTTGTGCAGCGAGAGACTACGGCTCAGAGAAGCGCCTCCAGTGGGTTTCCGCCCGTCTCCTCTTCCCCAAAGATGCTTTGCTTGTTTCACCTCTGGTGAATGGAGACGCTCACCACGTTTTGCTGTCTCCTCTGTTGCAGCTGGAGATCGTGGTTTCTAAGGAGCGCATTTGCCGCAAGGCCTCGCAGGTATGTCCGAGTGGTGCATCTGTGCTTTGGTGGGCGTGGCCCCTTACGCCGTGCTTGTCGTGACGTTCTGCAGCTCACGCCATGTGCTGGATGCCGCTGTGCGGTGCGGCAGCTGCTGGAGAAGCACCCCTTGGAGGACATCCGGTTGCTGTCTGCGATCATGGAGGAGCACAGGCCTGCGGGGGGTGACAGCACGCACTTGAGGTTGCGGAGGGCGTATCTGCGGGATGCGAGGAAGCTGAAGCCTCTGCTGCAAAACTTCCAGATGGATGCCGTGCTGAAGAAGGTCCAGCCGCTCTCGAATGGTCGGCGCAAGGGCTTTCGAGGAGGCGACTCGAGCCGATGCGCCCTGCACAAGCGAAACGCCTCAAGTCTCACAGCGGCTGCGACTCTAGCGGCGGAGAGGGCGCGGCTCAGCAGAGATGCCGACGACTATTCGGGCAGCTCCTACGCCTATGGGCAGGACCGCTACAGCATGAAGCATGCGTACGCCCATTCGATCGAGAGCGCGGTGATTGAAGACAGGGTCGGCTGGGACTGGGAAGGGGCGTGGAAGAGACTGCCGGAGGGCGTGCGGGCAGACGTCGTGTGCCTCTCGATCCCCGCTCTGGAATCGGCGGTGCAAGTCATGACTGCCAAGCACCGATTTTGCGTCGATTGCAGGTAAGCTGCTGTGCGAAGCGGAGAGCTGGGACGGCTGACGTTGGCATCTCATCAGCACGCTTTCGGGCCGTCGACAGACACAACGTCGACACAGCTTTCGACATCCTGATCGGCAGACAAAGCCTTGCCGATGTGGATCATGCTGGCGAGTTCGTGCCGGAGCTGTATTGCCCCTTTAGCATCCTCGTCGAAGACGAAAGCAGCTCGGACGGAAGCTTCAAGCGAAGCTGTATCTACTGTGACATGCCCTACGACACCTTCCGTCCCGGTTCGTATCGGGCCGACCCCTCGCTTCCCGCGCCCTTCGTCGGGCTTGAAGGCGGGCGTGCTTACGAGAACGGAATGGGCGATTTTGGCGAGGGCATCGACGATCTAGACGAGGAGGACGATGTGCACATCGATGACATCGACGAGATTGAAATGGAGGCAACGAGACGGCAACCCAGTGGTTGTGGTGCCCTCGATGACCTTCACGGCTGTGTGCCGTGCGAATCTAAAGTGGCGACGGGCGCCATTGAATCGGCCCCGAGCTACCAGTGCTGGAGAGACCGCAAGCTATGCGTAGACGAAGACGCCGTCGAAGAAATGATATACTGGTACGGCCGGCAACTGGAGCCTCCGCGAGAAACGTGATTTCGCCTTCTCATTCATGTCTTGTGAAATCTTGGTAGGTACGAAGACGCGGCTGCCCAGGACTGCGCTTTCGGAGGGCAGCGGCACGCGGCGACCTTGGAGAACGCGCAGTGTGAAGTTCGAAGCATCGTGGGGGCCGTGCTTCTGCAGCAGCTCCGCCACGCGTGGCAGACCCACATGGGCCGTGTGCAGTCCGAGCAGTTTCTGTTCTACTTGTGCATCGACGCGGTTCGAGCAGATCTGACCGTGCGACTCCAAAGTGGCGAGGGTGACCAGTATCCCGTGCTCCATGACCTGGGCCTGAGCACTGGACCGTACCTAAGCTCAAGTCTCGGGGACGGCGTGGACCTGCCGGCGACGGCAGAAGGACTCGCGGTCCAAGAGCCGCAGGACGCGAAAGGTCTATCCGAACAGAAGATCTCGAAATCGAAGAAGAAGCGAGAGAAGCGCAAGGAAAGGCGCCGGCAACACTTGGCGAACGTCACGGCAGCCTCCAACACCCTTGATTGCTCGGCGCCGAAGAACCGGAAGGCCAGCGGCAAGACACAGAAGGCGCCTGACAAGCTTGCGCGCGAGAACCAAGAGAATGGAGATCAGGCCTTTTTACGGAATGGACATGCAATCGCGAATCTTCTGGAAGAGGCGCCATCGCTGATGGATCTCCTGGACACAGAAGGGATGGGCGCGGATGAGAGCGAGGTGGACGATGACCTGATCCGCGAGATGGAAGCCTTGAGGTAAGCCACTCACACCGGTGCTCGGTGAAGCGGCTTATGGTTCTGACCAGGAATTGCTACCAAAAAGCAGGAAGAAGCCGAGCCTTGAAAACGACAAGCAAAGGCACCGCAAGGAGCTGGCGCTGAAGTTCGAAAGATGGTCCAAGGACCAGAAACCGCGCGCAGCCGTGCTGTAGCGCGGCCGGCAACCTTCTTCGTGAGCTGTCGCAGGCCTTGCCGCGGGAAGACTACAAATCGAAGGAAATCGAAGGAGGTGTTCGAAGTCCACGACTCAGTCGCGCTATCGTCTCTCTGCTTCGTCGTCTTCCGGCGCACCGAAGCCGCCATAGTCGTCCTCCTGCGCTTCCTCCATGCTGGCGATCAACGACTCGGCGCTGACTCGGGGAGTGGGAGGCACGTACGTCCTTTGGGAAGTTGACAGCGGCGAGCTTTCGGACTTCTGTATCGCGCCCGAGGACTCGTGCCCTCCCTCCAGCAGCTTCTTCTTCGACTCCTCCATGATCGCGATGATACGCTCGTCTGGGAGGATTTCCATGATGTCCTTGCCGAGCTGAAGAACCCGGGTGTCCAAGTCGTCCTGCTCCGTCACCTCCCCTGCTTCCGCTCTCTCCAAAGCCTCCCGGATCTTCTCTTGCGTGGTGTGAATCTCAAAATTGCCCGCCATGTTCAACGCGGTCTGGCGCACTCTCGGTAGATCTTCCGGGATCATCTTCTCCTCTATCAAGCGCCGCAGCAGGTGCGTCCTCGCCTTCGGGTCGTTTGGGGCCATGGCGATCTGCAGCATTTCCACGTCGCCTTTGACGTCTTCGGCCCGCTCCGCCAGCACCCCTTTCCGGATGATGTTCAGGACCTGGAGCCACTCGGACGGCTCTCGCTCGGGGTTCATCCCTTGCTTCGCGATATCTGCCGTCTCCTTCTCAATGGCGTAGCGCAGGTAGGCGATGAACTCCGAGTCGAAAAGGCTTCGCATCCTCCGCACCTCCTTGGGAAGCTTCTCCATGTCTTCCTGGGCAACTCGGCAGAGCCGCGCGATCTTCTCCAACTGCTGCTGCTCAGCGAGGCGAACCATCTCCTGAAGCTGCTCGGCCAGGCTGAGGGCGTACTCGTTTAGACTCTTCAGGGCCGCGCGATCCGCCTCGGAGGCGAGCCCGCCACCTTCGATCAGCGCGCGCACCATAAGTGGATAGTTGTCCGAGAGCAAGAGGCGCTTGTTGGCATCGAGGGTGGCCGTCAAGGCTTGCTTCTGGGCTTGCAGTTCGACCGGATCGGAGGCCCTCGTGCTGTTTGCCCGAGCGTCCGTCTGAGCGGACAAGGCCGACACAACGTCTTTCATCCGGTAGACATCCAGGAGAAACGGCTCTCGCTGCTCCGCGGGCCAGGTCTGCACCAGCTCGAGCACCGGGATCCTTCCAAGGCGAGTCGCGGCGGCTGCCGCGATCGCCGGGCTCGGTGCATCGGGACCCGCGGACGGTCCGAGCACCGCCTCGGCAGCGGCCTCCAGCACCTCTCTTTGCGTCTTGGCCACCTCCGCAGGGCTGGCCAGATCGGAACTCTCCCCGGACGCCAGCAGATTGTCTAGCGTGGCCTCGTCGCCGCTCAGGGCGGGTGCGTCCTCGATACTCTTCAACTCTGTTGGCAACGGAGGCAAGCTCGCCCGCCGCGCGCCGGTGTACGCGGCGTCTGGCCCGGCAAAGATGTTGATGCCCCCTTCCAGTTCACGCGCACTCGCGGCATCGTAACCGATTCCATCCTCCGGTGCGGAAAGAGGGAAGTCCTCAATGCTGGCCAGCTCCTTCCCAATCTCGCCCAGCTCGAGCAGCTTTGCCTCCTGCCGGGCCTCGACGTCCTTGGACGCCGCGTTTGCCGCCTGCACGCCCTTCAAGAACAGCTCATTGAGCTTGCCACCGTCCTGCTCCTCTTCGTCCAGCGCTTTCTTGAAGGCCATACCATCTTGCTGCTCGACCCTCCGCCGCTTCATTGCGTGCTGGAAGTCTTCGAAGGCGGAGACGCTGGCCGCCCCGAGATCGCCGTCGAGGAGATCCTCGTTGCCTGCATCGGGACTCTGACCCACGGGAAGAGGCGTCACATCGACTGCGGCAGCGTCCGACGCCGTCTTCGCAGCGCTTGCCGCATCTTCCCCAAGCACCTCAACCGCATTCTCGTCGACGTCGGCAACTGTGACGGGCGCCTGTTCCATGTCGAGATGCACCACCTTGCGCATCGAGAGGCGATTGCTCGAAGCGCAGAAGGCTTCCAAGTCCTTGCCCAGACCTTGCACAAAGTTCTTCTCCGCATTCTCGCAAAGCGCACGCATCTGCTGGCCAAGCGCGCCGGCGAAGCCAGGCCCGACGGTCTTCCGATCGACCACGAGCAACGCCAGCTTCGGCTTCTCGGTTCGGCTTTCGTGTGCCGCGTATGCCTCGTAGATCACCGAGAGGGTGTCGGCAGAGTCGAGCGGTCTGTTGCTCACCTGTAGTGTGCCACAGCGATAAGCTTCGCGCGCAACATCATTCGGCTCAGAATCGACAAAACATCGACGAAAACAAACAACAACAACAACAACAACTTCGCTGCTCCGCGCTTCTGCTCACCTGAAGCACGACGTCGAAACCATTCTGGTAGCGGCGGAAGACGGCCATGGGCACGCCCAGCGATCTCGTGAACGGACCGCGGTGGTCGCGGCCGAACTTGTCGATCGTCCAGTTGAGCAGAAAGCTCTCCACCGCGCCAGAAGCCACATCGCCTTTCAGTTCCCAAGAGATCACCCGCTTGGCCTTGCTTGCCTCATCCGTACTTGCTGAAAATAATCGCGTGTGGTGAGCTGGGCGCCGAGAGACGCGCGAAAACGGGCTTGCGAGGCTCGTGTGCAGCAGCAACAATGCCGCACGGAGCAGCTTCATGGTCTTTTGAGGGAGTTCTGCGCGACAAGGACGCCGAGCTTTGCTTCGTCGGGCGTCTTGAGGCGAGCAGAGCGGATTCAAAAGGAAGCAAAGGCTCCGTAGAGTCGTGGTAGCGCGCTTGAGGCGCTCACTGTTTGTCCGGTTTTGGCGGGAACTTGGGCCCAAAAAGTTGAAGTTCCTTTCAATGTTCATTTCTGATCTGGTTCTCCCATCAAACCTCGTAAATTTCTCACCATTTGAAAATAATCTATGGATTGCTCCTCATATCAACCAATGAGCATCGCCCATAAGATTCCTATTTGCGCATAGCACGCGCTTGTTACACCTTCATGCACTTGTGCACAGCGCTCTCGTGGCTTTCCCTGTGGCGTTGAGCGCAGCTTCGCGTCTCGGAAGCTTTCGCCGCCGGCCTTTACAGCATGCAGCTCGCCCTCCTGCTCTTCGCCGCCCTCGTGGCCATCTCCAACGCTTTTGGCCTGGGATCTCTCAGGATGGTTGCGCAGGAGACCGCCGCCACCGTGACCAAAGTACGTGCTGCCGCGACGGACACTGCGCCCCTCGTCCGGGGACTTTTCCAGACGCATCGGCAGGATATTTGTGTGCGTTGTCAAGAGAAGACTTTGGCGCGGAAGGTTGGCCGCGGAGAGGCCTTCAGCCTCTCATAAGAGGCAGGATATCCTCTGCTGACGAAGATGGAGAAGCTGCGCAGGATATCCAAGCGATTAGGAGCGCCGCGCACACGTTTTGCACTTTTGATACAGTGCTTCGCGGCAAAGAAGAAAGCAGACTTTCGAAGAGGAGCGGTGCTGCTGCTCAGGATGGCTCACTAATGGCTTGCGGCGCTAGGTGCCGCGAAACAGCAACTTCGCCAAACTCCAGGCCGGCTACCTCTTCCCGGAGATCGGGCGTCGCCGCCGCGAGTTCCTGGAGAAGAACCCCGACGCGGATCTCATCTCGCTGGGCATCGGTGAGAGGAAGAGCGCACGGTCGCCGTCCTTGTTGAAGTGCGCCCGCCGAGTCAGCTGACGTAGCCGTCCGCCGCCCTTGAATCTTCAGGTGACACGACCCAGCCCATCCCGGAGCACATCCTCAGCGGCCTCGTCAGTGGTGCTACCAAGCTCGGCAAGAAGGACACCTACAGTGGCTACGGAGCGGAGCAGGGCAAGGGCGACTTGCGGGAGAAGATCGCGACGAAGCTGTACGATGGAATCATCGAGCCAGATGAGGTCTTCGTGTCCGACGGAGCGAAGTGCGACGTCGCGCGCCTCCAGTTCATGTTTGGCCCGACCGTGACCAGCGCTGTCCAGGACCCCAGCTATCCTGTCTACGTAGACACGTCCGTCATGATGGGGCAGACCGGTCTCATTGACCAGGGCCGCGGGCAGTACGAGGGAATCGTGTACATGCCGTGCAACCCGTCGAACAGCTTCTTCCCCGACATCTCAAGTCTGGAGCGCGCTGATGTGATCTACTTCTGCTCGCCGAACAACCCCACCGGAGCGGCGGCGACCATGGAGCAGCTCACGGAGCTGGTCACCTACTGCAAGGAGCAGGGCTCCATCCTGGTGTTCGACGCCGCCTACGCGCCTTTCATTCGCACTCCTGGTATCCCCAAGTCCATCTTTGAAGTGCCGGGCGCTCGTGACTGCGCGATTGAGGTGAACTCCTTCTCCAAGTACGCTGGCTTCACCGGCGTCCGCCTCGGCTGGACCGTCATCCCGAAAAACCTTCAGTTCTCCGACGGATCCCTCGTGCGCGACGACTTCAACCGCGTCATGACCACCGCCTTCAACGGCGCCTCCAACATCGTGCAGGAGGGCGGCATGTCCTGCCTGGATGACGAGGGCCTTGCAGAGATCGAGGTGCTCATCAACTACTATCTGGAGAACGCGAAGCTCATGCGCGAGAAGTTGGAAGGCGCCGGCTTCACGGTCTTCGGTGGCACGGACGCGCCGTACATCTTCGTCGACCTCCAGGGCCGCAGCTCCTGGGACATGTTCAGCGAGGTCATGGAGAAGGCGAACGTAGTCACCGTCCCTGGCGCAGGATTCGGTCCGGGCGGCGAAGGATTCTTGCGGCTGTCGTCCTTCGCTTCGCGTGAGAACTGCATCGAGGCGATGGATCGTATCATTGCATCCGGCATCTCCGCGACGGCATGAGCGTGACGACGGCATGAACGTGACGACGGCACGCTCAAAGCTGTCTGCTTTGGCAGAGCGTGAGGCATTGTGAGCGTTTTGGTCCGAAAGTCCTATCCCCCGTTCGTGGCGGCACTGCAGAACGATCCCACAGCTCGCTGCCATGAGCACCCTTGTGTAAAAGAGTTTGGGATACTTGCCAAGAAGCATCAACAAGCAAGACAAAATGCGGTTCACTCGACTATCGTTTTCTCCGCCGTGCCTTACTCTTCGTTCCTGTTTGGGGCACCTTTGCAAAGTCAATGGCGGCCGAGCCGCTTCTTCTCTGGCTGACAAAACGGTTCGCGTCCATCCGCTTGATTCGGCCACTTCGCAGTAGCCGCTCGGCCATGAAGTCCACCGCCTCACCCTTCCCAACTAGCGCGGAGGAAGCGTCTCTCCCCCGAGGCGCCACCCGAACCTCGAGGCCATCGTCTAGCCGAAGATGGGTCGCCTTTGCCTTGCTCCGCTTCCGCCCTTTCACCTTCACGTTGGCCGGCTTTGCTTTGGCCGCTTTGCTTCTCTCAATGTGCTCTCGCTGGGCTTCCAAGACCTGGAGAAAAGGGAAGGTGGGAGTGGGGTGGGGGTAGCGAGAGAGAGGGAGAGAGGTTAGCTGTCATGTCAATCTGTCGTCCTCCTCCTCCTCGCCGAGCCCTGGTGCAAAGCCATACCTGCTCCAAAAGCTCCTCGGACAGCTCCGCAGCGCCGCGGGCCTCGGCAGCTTGCTTCTCCTTTGCGTCGACGTAGGCCGCCTCCCGGCTTCGGTCCCTTTTGCGTGCCCTTTTGCGCTGCGTTGGAGCCTCTACAGCGTCGATGGCTCCCGCAAGAGAGGAAAACTCTGCCTCCGCCGCCTTGTTTGACACCGCCAAGGGCGTGTCCTCGTCCGACTCTACTTCGCTCCTGGATCTCGTTCTCTTCGCCACCGGCTCTACAGCGGGATTCTGCTGTGCCTTTCGCGGTTGACCTTGATCAGTCGTCTCTTCTCCGGGCGCAGGATCCTCGTCGTCGCTGTTAAACACGAGTTTCCGGCCCATTCTGCTCGCCGCGCTTCACAAGTCCGGTCGCCACTGCCAAAGGTGCTTTCGTGCTCTACTCGAGAGTATGTGGAGAGGACACAGACAAGGGAGAGGAAATGGTGCCTGAGCGATCTGGCGTCTCCCGAGAGTCACATGGCGGCGATTTGATCTGGCGACGCGCTGGTGTCAGCTGACCGGCGGTGAAGTGCGGTTTGCGGCGTCTCTTTGGGTTCATACAGACGAGCGTTGCACTTGGAGTGAAGAGCATCTCGAGTAGCTGACTATGCATTCATGAGGTGTTGGAGAGACCGTTGAGACTCGGCGGCTGCGCTTCATGCGTAAGGATCGGATCCGTCTCGGTAGGAGAGAATGTGAGGTCCTTCATTTCGTTTCGTGTTCACAGATTACGCTCTGAGATGCTTCGGGATCTTCTTCCAGTAGTTCGGTCCGAGGTCCTCTCCGTCCACGAACCTCTGCCTCATTCTGGCTAGGTGCCTCGGCACGTACGGCTCATGGTTGCTGTTGTGGTAATGAAGAGAAGAGACGACGCGTTAGCGCCAGCTTGAATCCTCCCGGGCGCATTTCATATGACACTTGCGTTACAAACCTCTTCGGCTGCGGAGCCCCGGGAACGTACGGCACGATGTTTATCCTCGCTCTGCTCTTCAGCTTGCCACGACATGGCTGCTTGTACCAGGTGAACTGCACCACTCCGTCCATGGACGCGTGAAGAGTGAAATCCTTTCCGCGATGGACGTTCTCTCCCGGATGGAACGTCATTCCTCTCTGGCGCATGATGATCTCATTCTCCTTCACCCGTTGTCCACCATGCCGCTTGAGTCCCAGGCGCCTCCCGATCGAGTTCCGCCCGTTCTGACTGGAGCCGCCGGCCTTCTTGGTCGCGAAGCGCACGAACTTTGCTGCTTCGGGCGCTCTCAAGGCGGAAATCCCACTCAACGCCGTGCGACAAAGCATCTTCTTCAGCGAGAAGTATACCCCGCAAATCGTCACAGATTCATGCACACGTCTCGTTGCGCGAGATGCGTGGCGCTGCCCACGCGTGTGTCTCGGGCATCATCGGGCACACCTCGCTGTACTCCCCAGGTACTTAAGTATGTACCCACAGTATTCGCGTTGGTACTTCCTGATGGTACTCATCTAAGCCCAAAGCTCAAAGCTCCGAGCTCGCCGCGAGGGCTCTCTCTTCCACAGGCACGCAGCTCTTTCCGCCAGAGGGGCGTTTGCTTCTGGCTTGCCTCCTTCTTTTGGAGATACCGGCAAACCTTGAGAGGACGCCCTCACAGTTTCTATTGAAGAATTGCTTGATTCGTTGGGTGGCCTCTGGCCTCGACCTATCAGACTACATGGTCACCGCTGCTGCGCAGCAAGCTCGCCGATCCTTGTAAGTCTCTGGCAAATCTAATCAGCGCAGAGATGCAGCGCTGCAGCCGAGCGCGAGCTACGCGGTCCCTATGGGCATTCACTATACACCTCCGTCAGCCTCACCGCGCACGATCCACCACAGCGACTTGGCCTGAAAACCCATCCAGCTGAGCTGTCCAGCAAGAATGCCACTGTCTCTCTCCTTCGATCACAGAGCAGTGGTTGAGCAGAAGTCGTCCGAAAGGACAATCTTGTCCGCGAGGCATGTCCGCTTCACCGAAAAGACTCCCGCGGAGCTGGATGACCCGT
>JAAMXY010001206.1:0-58155 GCA_019677205.1 Pinguiococcus pyrenoidosus
CTGATTGGTTGACGAAACCGTCTAATACTCTCCTCTGATTGGTCCACGTCACCACTTTTCGGCAGAAGGGGTGTTTTCCTGATTTTTAACCTGAACTTGTTTACCTGAGAATCAAATCTCGAAGGCAGAAGCAGAGCTTCAGCCAGTTTCGAAGTTCAGGCTTGGAAGGCAGTTCGACAACTTCAACAACCTCAACCTCGAGCATTTTCGTAGAATTTGCTCGTACAGACGGCCCAGCGAAGTCTCTCAACGATGGAAGCACCCTCAAAAGTATTCTGTGAAACTTCTTCTTTTGTGAAGAATTATTCATTGACATGTCTATGCCTCCTATGCCGAATTCGGACTCCGGACTCCGGACTCCAAACCCCGGACCTCCGGACTCCAAACCTCGGACCTCCGGACTCCAAACCTCGGACCTCCGGACCACGGACTCCAAACCCCGGACCCAAAAAGAACCGAGTTCATTTCTTCGCGCACCGGTGTGGCAAGTCCAAGCGCTTCGGGTCTGGTCCGGAACGCCCACCACTGGTCAAGAAGCTCGAGGCCTCTGGCACAGAGCCCTTTGGCCTTTTTCGCGCTTCGGCACGTTGCCTCTTCAATCCTTGGTCCGTCCCTTCCTTCGCTCCTCTCAGCTCCACACGGCCTCGCGCGGCTCTCAGCTCAATTGCTCGACGCCACCTCAGGAGCAGCAGGGCAAATGGTAACCACGACCATGGAGAAAACGCTTGCTAGATGGCCGTCACCCCACTGACTTTCTTCCGACGCCCCTTTTCTCTCTGCCCGCCGCCCATCTTCGTAGACGTCCTGTGCACAGGCCATCCGGGACTGGGAGGCCAAGACGGAGAGCAAGGCGGACGAGGCGGAGGAGGTCAAGCTGTACTGCCAGATCCCTCCCATGACCAAGCTGGACAACACCCTCAACAGCCTGACGAATTGCAAGTACGTGGCGTCGTCGTCCCCTCGGATTTCAAGGTCTTTCCGGACCAGCCAGCAAGACCTCTCATGTTTGCTGCTGCTTCTGCTGCTTCTGCTGCTGCTGCTGCTGCTACTGCTACTGCTGCTGCTGCTGCTGCTGCTGCTGCTTCTGCTACTGCTGCTGCTTCTGCTACTGCTGCTGCTTCTGCTGCTTCTGCTGCTTCTGCTTCTGCTCGGTCCATCTAGGATGCTCTCTCTGTCTACGAACAGCATCGACCGCCTCATTCCCCTCAGCGGCATGAAGAGCCTCCAGATTCTGTCCATCGGGCGCAACCAGCTCAAGAAGGTGCCGCGTTTCTCGGCCTTCCCGCTTACAGCCGCTCTGCACCTCGGTTTCTCCTAAAGCTTTTGCACCCCGTCGGTGGCATCCACGTAGATCGAGAAGCTGGACGACGTGGCGGAGTCCCTGCAGGAGCTGTGGGCGTCGTACAACCTCATCGCGTCGCTGGACGGCCTGTCGTCCTTGCTCAACCTCACCACGCTGTACCTGGCCAACAACAAGATCGCCAGCTGGGACGAGCTGGACAAGCTCAAGGAGCTGCCCAACCTGCGAGACATCCTCCTGTACGGCAACCCCGTCTACGGCGACTTGTCCGAGGAGGACATCCGCCTCAACATCCTCAAGCGCCTGCCGAACCTCCAGAAAATCGACGGAGACATGGTCACCCCCGCCGAGCGAGACGCCGCTCTCGGTGGCGACTGAGCGGCCTCGTCCTCGTGCTTTTGAAAGGTCAGACAATTGGGTAGAGGAAGATGTGGAGAGTGAGAGGAGATGTGTGTTGTGTGTGTGTGTGTGTGTGTGTGTGTGTGTCCGTGAGAGAGAGAGAGAGAGAGATTGAAAGAGAGTGAAAGAGATGGACGTACAAAAACACAAAAGCACAAAAAGCACAAAAAGCACAAAAGCACCAAAGCACAAAAGGCATGAACAAGTTCGATTTTCATCCCGAAATGTCTTCGGCAGCGGCGCCCTCGACTCTCTCGAGGCTTCGCTCGAGAAACTGGGTGGTCTGGGCCTTGGCCCTCGGATGCTTGTTGCGCTGCAGGATGTCCGCCCCGACCCCGATGATCTTGTCCTTGGCGCTCTGCGACGCACTCAGCAAGTTCTTGGCAGCGTTCTTCGCGCTCTGGCGCACCGCGTTGGAGGCGAGCTGCCCCACCGTGAGCGCCGCCTTGTACTGCAGTTGCTCGTCCGTGTTGCGGGAGCGGCCCAGCCGCAGCAGCGCCTGGATGCCGCCCTCCTCCGCGATGCGCAAATGGTTGTTGAAGTTGTCTGCCAGCTTGAGCAGCGCCATGCCGGCGTAGTGCCGCGGCTCGGCGTCCACGGCCATCATGGCCACCAGCGGTCTCAAGGCGCCGGCCTCGACCAGCTCGACTTGGTAGTCCCGGTTGGACGCCAGATGCGCCAGGGCGAAGGCGGCGTACTCCTGGCACTCCAGATCTTCCAAGGCCGCCAGCTGCACCAACGCGTCCATGCCTCCGGCCCTCGCCACCTCGGCGTGGAAGTCCGGCGCCTCGCACAGCAGCGCCAGGAAGTACGCGGCGGCTCTCTTGATCTCCACATCACCCAACATCGCCTGACGCACCACAGGCGGCAGCGCGCGAAGCGCCAGCAGCTCCACTTTGTTCTCGTCCGCCTCGGCCAGCGAGCCCAAGGCGTACACCGCGGTGTGGCGGCACTGCGTATCGTCCACCGCGCTGAGCGCCAGGATGGCACGGAAGCCGTCCTCATGGAACACCGCTCTCTTGTGCGCCTCCACTTGCGAGATGGCCACCGCGTTGAGAGCCAGCAACGCACATTGCTGGAGGCTGCAATCGGGGAACTTGGCCAAGTCCACCAAGGGCCGCAGAGCGCCTTCCTCGATGAGGCGGTCGCGGTTGTGGCGCGCGGTGCCCAGCGCCAGGCCGGCCAAGGCCAACGCGGCGTAGCGCTGAATCTCCAAGTCCGGGAATCTGGCGAGGAACATGAGCGGCCGTATGGCGCCGTCCTGGATGATGCGCGTCTTGTTGTCGCCGACGGCCAAGTTACACAGCGCCAGCGTGGCGTAGCGCTGCGTGGCGATGTCCAGCGAGCGTGCCAGACTGAACAGCACCGGCAAGGTGTCGGCCTCCAGCAGGTCGTCACGAAGGTCGTTGGACATGGACAGGCACGCGATGGCACGCGCGGCGTCGCGCTGGACTCGGGCGTCGTCATGTCTTGCCACGGCCACCAACACGGACACGCCACCCTGACGCACCAGATCCGTTTGCACCTCCAGCGCGTCGGCGAGGTTGGCCAGGGCGAAGACACAGTCGCGCTTGACGCCCAAGTCGTCTCGCAGGGCGCCCAGCAGGATCCGCTCCAAAGCGCCCTGGCGCACCAGCGCGCCGCGGTTCTCGCTCTTGGTGCTGAAGGCCGCGAACGCCGCCGCGGCGGTGCGTTGGAAGTCCAGCAGCGGACTCTGAGCTAGTGCTAGGAACGGCGCCAGATGCCCGTCCTGCACGATCCGCACGCGCACGTCGGGGTTGGTGGCCAAGAAGCGCAAGGCCAGGCTAGCGTATCGCTGCGTGGTCTCTTGCGGGTGCTCGCTCAGCGCCACGAGCGTGTGGAAGGCCGCCTGCGTCTCCTGCTCGTACACGTCGCTCTGCGCTTCCTCGTTGCTGCACAGGTTCGCCAGGCACCTCGCGCAGTCCTGCCGGACCTCCGGATGCTCTTCTCGCGCCAATCTCACGAGAGCGCCAACCACGCCGCTGCTCACCATCTCGAGTTGGTTCTCCGGCTCTTCGCTGAGGTTGGCCAGCAGGCCGGCGCACTGGCATGCCAGATCATCGTTCGCCCAGGTGACGCAGCGGGTCACCGGCGACATGACGCCGGCCTCCAGAATGGGCCGCTTGAGGTCGTCTCGCAAGCTCAGGTGACGCAGGGCCTGGACGGCCAGCAGCTGCAGCGCCAGCGCCTTACTGTTGCACAACTGTATCAGCGCGGCGATGCCGCCTTGCTGCGCCACCTCCAGCTTCTGCGCGTCGTTGGCACACAGGTCTCGTAGGGCCGTGGCCGCCTGCGTCCGCGTCTTCATTTGCGGGACGCAGAGCAGATGGAACAGCGCGCGCAGGGCGTCGTGCTCGACGAGACTGTCGTGGGATGACAAGTTGGGCGCCAGCTTGCGCAGCGCCAGCGCCGCGTGATACTGACACTCGGCGTCGGGACTCGTGGCCAGCGCCACGAGACCCTCAACGCCGCTGTCCAGCACCTGCGCCTGATACCCGACGTTGGACAGGAGATTGGCGACGGCGCGACTGGCCTCGCGATGGATGTCGAGAACTTGGTGCCGCAGGCAGCTCAGCAACACCTGGCCGGCCCCGGCGGCACTCAAGGCCGCGTGCGTCTCCAGATCTTCCGCCAAGTTGGCCACGGCGCCCAAGCTGTGTCTAGCTACGTCGGCGTCGCCGCTCTGTGCCAGGAACACCAGCGCGACACCGCAGCTTCGCGCGAGGGCCTCACGGCCATTTGCGCTGCGCGACAAACTACACAGGCACGCCGCCACCTCTCGCTGTATCTCCAGCTCGACGCTCTGGCCGCCCCTCGCCAGACTGGTCATCAGCGTTGGCGTCAGCATCGATGCCCAGTTGTCCTCGCAAGTGGCCAACCGTCGCAGCGCTGCCAACGCCAGACACT
Source organism: Pinguiococcus pyrenoidosus (assembly GCA_019677205.1). NCBI lineage: Eukaryota > Pinguiophyceae > Pinguiochrysidales > Pinguiochrysidaceae > Pinguiococcus > Pinguiococcus pyrenoidosus. The sequence goes on from JAAMXY010001206.1 coordinate 4,628, forward strand.
GTGCATGGACGTTGCGACTCTCGGCCAGTGACACCAAAGGCGCCAGCGCGCCGCCGCGGCCCAGAGCGCCCAGGTAGTGCTCGTTGGAGCAAAGGTTGGCGATGGCAAAGGCGGCGTAGAGCCGCGTGTCGGCGTCGGGTCGCTGCGCCAGTTGGAGGAGCATGCCTAAGAAGTGTTGCCCGGCCAAGGCGTCGTGGTTGTCTTCGTTGGCGCACAGGTTGCTAAGGGCCATGAGCGCGTGGCGCTGCGCATGGGCATCGGCGTCGTCTCTAGCCAGCGCCAGGAGCGGCGCCAGGCCGCCGTGGATCACCGTCTGCGCCTGGGTCACCACGGCGTTGGCCATGTTGCACAGGCAGATGGCGCCGTAGCGTCGGGCGTCGGCGTCGTCGTCGCCGCTCATCAACACCGCCGCTTGCAGCCCTCCGCCGCGCGTCATGAGGCCTCTCGTGCTCACGTTGGCGCTCAGGTTGCACATGGCCATGATGGCGTAGCGCTTCGCTTCCAGGTCGCCGCTCTCGCACAGCGCCACCAGGGCGGCGCACATGCCCGACTTGGCCAACGCCACCTGGTTGGCAGCGGCGCAGCCCAAGTTGTACAGCGCCAGCGCGGCGGCGCGCTGCATCTCGGCAGTGGCGCTGTTGGCGAGATGAAGCAGAGGCGTCGTGGCGCCGGCGTCCACCAACGCCACGCGATTCATGCGATGGGACGCCAGGTTGCAAATGGTCATGGCGGCGTAGCGCCGCAGCTCTTTGGCGCTGTCTCGCGCGCAGAGCTGAAGCAGCGGCGCGACGAAACCTCGGCGTTGCATCTCCAGCTGGTTCAGTGGGTGTGTTGCGAGGTTGCACGTGGCCATGAGGGCATACTTGGTAACTGCGACGCGCGATTCGATGGCGCCGTCCCTCTCTTGCGATGGGCGTAGAAGCGCCAGCAGCGGCGCCAGCGCGCCGCTCTCCACCACCCGAACGTGATTGTCCACATGTGCGCAGATGTTGCAAAGCGCCATACCAGCGAAGACACGCACCCCAGCGTCGTGGCTATCCAGCAGCGCCAGCAGCCCCGGTAGGGCGCCCGCGTCCACGATCTTCTTCTGGTTGTCCTTGGCGGCGCCCAGGCGGTACAGCAGCCGCGCGGCGAAGCGGTGGCAGCTGTCGAAGCGCGACGCCAGCAAAGTATTCAGGGGTCTCAGCACGCCCAACTGCACCAGCAGCAGCTGCTGACGCGTCGTCACCGCCAAGTTACCCAGCGCCATTGCGGCGTCTCTGGCGCAGCGCTCTTCCTCGGCGGACGCCAGCTTGAACAGCGTCTGCAGCTCTGCTGCGCCGAAGGCGCCACTTTGGTGATCGGGATGTGACGCCAGACTCGCCAAGCATCTGGCGCACTCGGCGCGAGTATCCGCAGCACCGCGCTGCGCCAGAGCGTCTAGGGCGGCGAAGACGCCGTCCTTCACCAGCAGCAGCTGGTTGTCCTCGTGCTCCGCCAAGTTGGCCAGCGTGCCGGCCAGCTGCGGCGCCAGGTCGGCGTCGTCGGTGGCGGACAGCGCCAGGAGAGGCCGCAGGACGCCCAGCTGCACGAGAGGCTGCTTGAGCCGCGAGGCCAGCGACAGGTGCCGTAGTGCGGCGCAGGCCAGGACCTTTAAGGGGAGGTCGTCGTCACTGGCGAGAGAGATGATGGCATCCATCCCACCGGCCTCGGCCAAGGGCTCTCTCACAGCTGGGTTGGCGGCGAAGTCGCGCAATGCGGAGGCGGCCTCTCTCCGAGTGTTCAAGTCGCGCAGCGTCAACAGCGCCAGGAGAGGCTTGAGCGCGCTCTTGTGCACCACGACGTCGTGCGTGCTGAAGTTGCCGCTTAGGCGGCGGTAGATGAGAGCGGCGTTCAACAGCATCTCGTTGTCCGCCGCACGACTCGCGTGCGTGAGCGACCGCACGCCGTCGCTCTCCAAGAACAACGCGTGCGTCGCGCGGGTGCTCAGCAAGTTGGCCACGCCGCGTGCCGCCTCGCGCGCCACCGCCACGTGGCGAGAGCGCATGAGGAGCGCCAGCTCGTGCAAGGCGTTGCCGCTCTCCGCCAGCCCTCGGTGCGTGCGCTTGTCTTCTGCGCAGTTGGCGATGGCGCCCAGCGCCATCCGCGCCGTCTCGACATCGGCGTTGTTCGCCAGCTTGAAGAGCAAGGTGAGGCAGTCGGACGTGACGGTGGCCACGCGGTTCAAGGGCGCCTCACTCAAGGCGCAGAGGCACGCTGCGACTTCTCGCTGCGTCTCCAGCTCGTTCACGTCCTTGTAGGTTGCCAGCACCTGATGCAGCCCAAGCTCCACCATCTGCCTTCGGGTGGCGTCGTTGCTGGCCAGACGCCGTAGCGTGCTGAGGGCGTGCGTGCATGTGCGGATCTGCCGCAGCACGCGAGACGCGGCGATGAGCGGCGGGATGGCCGAAGGCAACGCTGGCCTCGTCGTCTCTTCCTTCGCCAGCTTGTTGAGTGCGAAGGCCGCATTGAATCGCGTCTCGTCGTCCTCCACTTGGAGACTCCCTACCAAGGCAGCGACGGCGTCGTGCTCGAGGAGGGACGCGTGGCTCGACGCCTCCAGTGCGAGAGTCCCGAGCGCCAGGGCGGCGTAGCGCCGACCTTCCTTGTCGTATCCCAAGGCCTCAAAGCTGAGGCTCTCGAGGCGCTGCCCATCCGACACGTCCCTCTCCGATTCCTCTCCCGGCTTCACCGGCTCTCCATGGGTGTCGAGGAGCCTCCAGGGCCTGGCGTCGCCTCTCGCGAGTTGGACCAGCGGCGCCAGCACGTCAGCGTGGCGGAGAGCTGGCTGGCTGTCCGCCACCGACGCCAGATTGAAGCACGCCAGAGCGGCGTACCTGGCAGCCACGGCGTCCGCCGTGCTCAGCAGCTGCGCCAGGCTGTCGACACACTGGGCGTCCAGGAGCGTCTCGTGGGTATCGAAGTTGGCGCTGAAGTTCGCCGCAGCGCGCGCCACTTCACGCAGCAAGGCCACGTCGTCGACGTGGACGTCCAAAGGATCCATCAGGAAGTGGGCGCCTCTCCCTCGCAGGATCTTCGCATGCGTCAAGTCGCTTTCGGCCAGGTTGGCCACGGCGCCTAGCGCGTAGCGCGCCACGATGGCGTCGCCGCTCTCGCACAGCATCACCACGTCTTCGAGAATGTCTTCGTCCACGACGCCGAGCTTGTTGTCCTCGTTCAGCGCCAACGCCTGGAGACACGCCGCGGCCTCTCTCTGCACGTCCACGTCGTGCGTCGCTCTGGCGCCGATGCTGAGCGGCTCGAAGGCGCCGGCCAACACCAGCTCTCTGCGCGCGGCGGGCGCGGCCGCCAGCGCGCGCAAAGTGGCCAGCGCCGTTTTCTGGTCGTCGGCGTCGTCGCTGCAGGCCAGCGAGATGATGGGCGGCAGGCCGCCCTCTCGCAAGATGTCGGGTCGGCGACTCTCGTCGGCGCTCAGGTTGCACAACGCATAAGCAATGGCGCGCTGGGTCTCCAAGTCCGCGGCGTTGGCCACGGTGATGAGCGGCGAGAGCGCCCCACCTTGGAGCACCGGCTCGTGGAGCGCCTCGTCCGAGGCGATGTTGCCGATGGCCACAGCGCCGAAAAGACGGTAGGTGGCGTCGGCGGCGCACAGGAAGGACACCAGGTTCGCCATATCCAGGGCCTCGAGGACGGACAGTGGGTTGTCTCCCACGCAGCCGCAGAGACTGAGGTTGCAAAGCGTGGCCAGCACCTCCATCTGCAGCTCCACATCGTCGCTCTTGGCCAGCTTCAGCAGCCCTTCCAACGCGCCCAGCCTCACCAGCTCCACGCGCATCTCCTCGTCGCAGGCCAAGCCTCTCAGCGCCGCCACGGCGCGAAGTTGGAGGGGCGTGTGGTTGGAGCTCAAGGCGTCGAGGAGCGTCGGGACGCAGCCCTCTTCTTGAATGACTCGCAGGTTCACCAAGCTGGCGGAGAGGTTGGCCACGCAGAAGGTAGCGGACGTGCGGATCTCCAAGTCGTCCGCCAGCATCAGCGTCGCCACGAGCTCCACCACGCCGGAAGCCACGAGGCGCTGATGATTCACTCTCGCGGCCGCGAGGTTGGTAAGTCCGAACACGGCGTAGCGCTGGCTCTCGAGATCACCGTTGTCTCTCCTTGCCAGCGACAGCATCGACGCCAAGGCGCCTTCATTCAAGATCTTCTCTTGGTTGCTGGCGTTGGTGGCCAGGTTCGCGACGCCCATGGCCGCGAAGCGCTGGCACAGGAAGTCCGGACTTGCCAGCGCCGCCACCAGCGGTGGCAGCGCGCCTTCCGCCACGATGGCGCCGGTGTATTCGTACTCCGCGGACAGGTTGGCCATGGCACGCACGGCCTCTCTCTGGACGTCGACGCTCTTGCTACGCAGCGTGTGCTTCAGGTGCTGCAGCAGGCCGGCCTCGGCCATGACGCCCTGGTTCTCCAGCGCCTCGGCCAGGTTGGCCAGCACGCCGGCGCTCTGGTGCACCGTCTCCACGTCGGCGCTGTGTACGAAGTCCAGCAAGACGTCCAGGCCTCCGGCACGCACGATGGCCACCTTGTTGGCCTCGGCGAGGCTGAGGTTGCGTAGCGTGGCTGCCACTTCTCGCCGCACTTCCACGTCTTCGCTGGCGCCCAGGTGCAGCAGCGGCGGCAGGCCGCCCAACTCGACAAACTGCGCCCGGCACTTTTGCGTGAGGCACAGCTGACGAACGGCGAAGCATGCTTGCAGATGCGTGTCTTTGTCCGGCGACTGCAGCAGGTGCACCAGAGGCCGCAACATGCCCATGCGCTCGCAGGCGCGGTGGTTCTCCTCGACGGACGCCACGTTGTTGAGCGCGAAGGCCGCCGCTCTCTTGGTCTCCAGGTCGTCGCTCTTCAGCGCCACCGGCATGAGAGACGCGACGGCGCCGCCGTCGAACAGCTCCTGCTGGTTCTCTCTGTTGACGGCCAGGTTGCCGATGCCCAAGACGGCATATCTCTGGGTCACGACGTCGTCGCTGTGGTTGAGCGTTGAGACAAAGGCCGCGATGCCGCCGCTCTTGATGAGCTTTCGCTGGGAGTCGCGCTTGGCGGCGAAGAGCGCCAGAGCACGCGCCACTTCGCGCCGCACCTCCACGTGCTTGGAGGCGCTGAGCTGCAGCAGCGGCCGCAGGACGCCCTCATCCAGCATGCGACGCTGCGTGCGGCCCTCCACCATCTCGGCCATGTTGGCCAACGCGGCGCTGGCGTGAATCTCTCGCTCCGCATCTTGGCTTTGTAGCAGCGCGACGAGTGCCGGCACCACGCCGTTCCTTGCCATGCTGACCTTGTTCTCCTCGGAGAGAGACAGGTTGCAAAGCACCGCCGCCACCTCGCGCTGGACTTCCACACTTTCCGTCCTGGCGGCCAAGATGAGCGGCTCCAGCACGCCTTCTCGGACCAGCCGCAGGCGGAAAGTGGTGTGCGTGGCCAGGCCGCGCAGCGCCGCCACCGCCTGGAACTGCACGTTCATGGAGGTGTCGGTGCTGGGAAAGGCGTAGGTGATGAGCGTCTTGAGGCAGCCGGCCTCCACCACGCGCGACAGGTTGTCGGAGTTGGCGCACAGGTTGCCCAATGCGAACACGGCGTGCTGGCGGCACTTCACATCGCGGTGCTTGCTGAAGCTGGCCAGCGCGGGCAGCGCGGCGTCCAGCAGCTGCTCGTGGTTCTCTCGCGAGACGCTCAGGTTGGCCAGCACCAGCAGGCAGTAGCGCGTGGTCTCGAAGTCCGCGCGGCTCTTGGGATCCAGCGCCAAAGTCACCTCCTCCACCACGGTGTCCAGCACACGCAGCATCTTCGGCTGATTCTTCACGTTGGAGCTGAGGTTGCAAAGCGCCATGGCAGCCATTCGGGTGCATCCGTCGTCATCCGATTTCATCAGCGCCAGAAGCGGCGGCAACGCGCCCAGCCTCAGGATGTGATCGCCGACGTCGATGCTGGCTGCTAGGTTGCCTAGGCACCTGGCGGCCTCCCTCGCGACGCTCGCGAAGCCGCTGTCCAGCACGTCCACGAGCGGCTCCAGCGCGCCGGCGTCCACCACGCGGTCCATGTTCTGCACCAACTCGCTGAGGTTGGCCAGTGCGCAGCAGGCCATGCGCGACGTGTGGACGTTGGCGTCGTTGATGGCCGCCACCAGCGGCTCCAGCCCCCCACTGCGGCAGATGTCGCCCTTGTTCTGCTCCGCGAAGCTCAGGGTGCAGAGCGCAGGTAGAACCTCCCTCTGGATCTCCGGCTGGCGCGTGCGGCTCAGGTACAACACCGGCTCTAGACCGCCCTCGTCGGTGACCTGCTTGCGCACGTCTGCGTTTTGTGCCACCTTGGCCAGCGCGTACGCGGCGTACTGGCGCACCAGCGGGTCCGGCGCGTTGGACAGCGAGATCAGCAGCGGCAGCATGCCCTCGCGCACGAAGTAGTCATGGTTTTCCGTGGCGGCCGCCAAGTTGGTCAGGCCCAGCACGGCGAAGCGCTGGATCTCCAGCTCGATGTCCTCGCTGCGCGCCAGGTTGCACAGCGGCTCGACGACGCCGGCGCCCAGCAGCGTCACGCGGTGTCTGGGGATCGTGCACAGGTTACCAACGCCCAGTGCGCCGACGCGCTGCTGCGCGGTGTCTTGCGACAGCAAGAAGCTGATCAGCAACTTGTCGCCGCCGCCCTCGAGAATGAGGTCGGTAAACTCGTTCTCCGTGGCGCATAGATTGGCCAGGAGGCGTCCTGCCTCCCGCTGCGTCTCGATGAAGCGACTGCGCATGGTGGCGATGGCGGGGCGGACGCCGCCCTCCCGGCAGATGATGAGCTGGTTGGCCGCCATCTCTGCCAGGTTGGCGAGGGCGGCGCCGGCCTGCGACGAGATGCTCATGTCGTCGCTCTGCATGTGCGAGATGAGCGGCGCGACGCAGCCGCTCTTGCAGATCTCGAACTTGTTCTCGTCCGAGACGGACAAGTTGGCCAAGGTGGCGCAGCTCTGGCGGAGGATCTCCACGTCTTCGCTGCCCAGCAGGCGCTGCAGCGGCTCCAGGCAGCCTTCCTGCACCAGCTTCATCTTCACCTCGGTCGTGACGCTGAGGCCGCGCAGCGCCGTCACGGCCTGCTGCTGGACGTCTGGGTCATGCGAGAGCGCCAGGGTGACCACCGGCTGGATGCCGCCTTCCTCCACCATCAGGAGATGGTTGATGGGCGCGCAGCTGAGGTTCGCCAGCGTGCACGCCACGTAGTACTGCGTCATCGCATCCGGACTGTTGGACAGCGAGTACAGCGCCTCCAGGGCCTTCTCCTCGAGAATCACGGGGTGGTTCGCCATCGTGGCGCTCAGGTTCGCCAAGGCCAGGCAAGAGTACCGCCGCGCTTCCAGCTGGACGTCCACCCCGGTCGCAACCTCCACCAGCGGCCGCACGGCACCGGCCTGAACCACCTTGACCTGCGACGCCACGGTGGTCGCGAGATTGGCGAGGCACAGGGCGGCGAAGCGCTGGCAGTTCACGTCGTCGGCTTGGAGGGCTGCGACCATCGGCAAGAGCACGCCTTCTCTCAGGAGCGCCTGCTGGACGTCGGGGTTGGCGGCGAGGTTGGCCACGGCGCGAGACGCTTCGCCCTTGGTGTTCAGGTCGTCCGAGACGGCAAGCGCCACCAAGGGCGCCAGGCCCTTTTCCTCCAGTAGCGCGGCGTGAAGCTCGACGAGCTCCATGAGGTTGGCGAGGGCGCAGCAGGAGTGCCTCTCCACCTCTGGGTCTCCGCAGAGAAGCATGGCGATGAGGTTGGCGATGCTCGTGTTCACGATCTCAACCTTGTTCTCCTCCATGCTCGACAGGCAGTTGAAGGCCGCGGCGACCTCTCTGAGGATCTCCATCTCCTCGGTGCGAGCCATCAGCAGGAGGGGCTGAAGCGCCCCCTCGCGGACGCAGAGGACGCGATACTCCGGCGTGATGCTCAGACCTCTCAGAGCCGAGAGCGCCTGCCGCTGGGCATTGAGATCGTCCTGACACGCGAGCGTGACAAGGCCGGGGATGGCACCGGTCTCCACCACCTCCGGACGATGGTTCGCGTTGGCCGCCAGGTTGCTGAGAGCAAAGGCTGAGTAGCGCCCGCTCTCCACATCGTCCACATCCAAGAGATGCACCAGGGCGGCAATCACGCCAGCCCGCACCAAGTCTTCGTGGTTCTCCGGCTCCGCAGCAAGATTGCCCAGCGCCATGGCGCAGTACTGCCGGCCTACCCCGCGCAGCAACCTCAGAACATGCCCCCCGGCTGGGACGGTGTGGCAAATGGGGGAGGCCTCACCTACGATGTCGGTTTCGTCATCCTTCACGTAGGAGATCAATGGATCCAGGGCGCCATCTTCCACAATGGGGAGCCTATTGAAGGCAGAGGATGCGCAATTGGCGATCGCCAGCGCCGCGAATCGCTGCGCCTCGGTCTCCGGGGACTGGACGAGCAGGTGCAGCAGAGACTTTACCGCCCCTTTGCGGACCTACGAGCACGGGTGAGCCGCAGGAAAGTGCACAGGGAGTAGGCGAGTAGCAGCAGCGGTGCCTGCCGGCCCTTTACCATTCTCCCATGCAGCTCTTCATGCGTGGAAAGGTCCGCCAACCCAAAAGCCACTTCCTTCTGCTCGCGGGGGCGCTTCACTCGCCGCCCCTTCGCAATGAGGGACTCCAGAATCTTGGCCATTGTGCCACCAGAGCAGTCGCCCGCAAGCGAAGGAGCACCGCCTCCGCGGCAAAAGCGACTGAAGCTGCGGCGCGAAGGCGCCTGAACGCCCGAGAAACTGGACTCCAGGACTCTGGTCCGGCCGGACCCGAGAGAGCAAGCCCGAAGCCGGATTCCTGCAGACCAAGTCACTGAATAATTTTCGAGCGGATCCGCCGAATTCAGCCACTACCGCGTTGGTTTTGGAAACTCAGAGCATCAGTGACGTTACACAACTTGAGACTTTGATAAAGATCACGGCGTCGCGCGCGGGGAGGTTTTGCCCCCTGTCGGTCCCAGTGGAGTCGAGACGAAGGCGCGTGCGAGCACCAGCGGCCCTCCGAGAGAAGCTTTGAAAATGATCCGAGTGCTGGGCAGTGCGGCCGTTCGGCGGAGCGTGCGCATCCTTCGGTGCAGGCCGCTGGCCTTCCGCTTCCTCAGTGACTACCCGGAGCACGAAGTGGTTGGCCTTCCTGCCCTTTCTCCCACGATGGAGTCCGGTACGGCGTGCTAGGATTCTCAGTAGATGGAAATGGTCGATGGAGGAGTCGGATCGGAGCTGGCGCAGATGTGGCGAAGAGACCTTGGAAACGGTTTCCGACGCCCGACCTCACAAGCGTCCGGCTTCTGCGGCCTGCAGGCACCATTGCGAGCTGGACCATTGACGAGGGCAGCGAGTTCAGTGCTGGTGATGTCATCGCCGAGGTGGAGACAGATAAGGTGAGCGGTGGATGCCAGCGATTGCGAGGGAAGGCCGATTTGCCCCCGTTCTTCGTGGAGATCGGCTCACGGCAAGGTTGGGCTGCTCCCTGCAGGCGACGGTGGGCTTCGACGCGCAGGACGATGGCGTCCTGGCCAAGATTCTGGTCCAAGCGGGGGGGGACGAGGTGCAAGTGGGGCAGCCGATATGCATCTTCGTGGACGAGACCGACAAAGTGGCGGCCTTCAAGGATTACACGCTTCCAGCGGATGCGGGGGCTCCGCCACCCAAGGCCGAACCTGCTGCAGAGGAGCCCAAGGCGCCGGCGAGCTCCGCGCCACCGCCAGCCGCTCAAGCTGCTGCGCCTGCTCCACTCTCGCCTCCACCACCGCAGGCAGCGAGCGCCCCCGTGGACCCGAGCGCGCTGCCGCCCCCGCCGTCGAGCCCTGACATTGTGGGAGAGCACTGGGGCCAGGGCGCCATCAAGCGCAATCCGCTCATCAGCGCTCTGCGGGCGTCACATCAGAAGTACGAAGAGCTGTACGGAAAGACGGGACTGAAAGGGTTGTAAGTAAGGGAAAGGCGAAAGCGAGCAAGGCGGTGTGTGCACATTCGAGCATTGCTGTAGGCAAGGCCCGAGGCAGACTTTTCCCTCAGCAAATGGACAGCTGCTTGCTCTGCTGGTTGTGCTCGCTCTCCCGAAAGCGCCTTTGCCTTCCCCGAAGAGAGATCTCACATGGATTTGCCAAAGCATCGAGGTACCGCCTACACCCTCCTTTGCGAAGCTCCTTTGCGAAGCTCCTTTGCGAAGCTCCTTTGCTCCATCAATCCTCGTGCTCGGCAAAGCGCCGGAGCCGGGCTTGCCGCACCTCGTCCAGGTCCACAGCGGCGTCTCCTTCCAGGAGTCCCGGCTCCACGCCGAGTGCAATCAGCGCCGTATCGAGCCAGCCAAATTTGTACGCAGCGAACGCCAGGCCGCAGCCGACGCAGAGCAGCAGAAACTGCCGAAGCGGCCGCAGCTGCAGGCGGCCCAGCCCAAAGCTCGGCCCCTTCTGCCTGGCGTCGTCTTTCCGCAGCTTCCTACACATCTTCTGAAGCTTCGGTCTAGCTTGCTCAACCTACATCCAACCCAGCGCAAGGCGCACGACTTAGAGGTGTTCGCTTTTCCCCACAACATGAAATCATCAAAGAGCTTCTCATCGTGCAGGCCATCAGCCCAGCTTTCGGTGGCAGCTTAGCTTGACTTACATCCGGCCCCAAGTTTCGCCCGGGCACTTCTATCAAGTCGCACAAGGTTCGCAGCTTATCCCGGTAGCTCTTGGAGTATGGCAGCTGGCGGCACACGAGAAAGTGAGCAAAGACGTCCCGCAACACGCGAGGGAAGGCTGGCAAGCCGCCCACGACCCACCGGTCCATCCGGATCCTCCGGCAGCCACGTGAGATCCAGGCTCCTGCCGACGTGCAGACTCAGCAGAAGGCTCAGCGCCACCATTCTACCGCGGACGCAGCACATGGTGGGCAAAACTCCGCAGCTTTTGCCGCTCCGCGATGAAGGAAATGCTCTGCCGAGCCGTATCAGCTGATACCTCGTCGCATCGTATCTGTCCGAGATCCTTTCCCGTCTCGTCAGCTGATACGAAATCTTTCCGTCTGTCCGAACCTCAGCTGATGCGCCGAGAATCCAGCGTGCGGCCCTCCGATTGGCCGGACAAGGACGTGCTGCTCCAGCGCAAAACGTCAGACGTCGAAGTGCGCGTCAGTCGAGCGCCCAAAGCGTCCGCGTTTCAAGCAGTTTGCAGTCCGCCCTCCGCGAGCAGTAGCGCACTCCACCCAAGTCTCAAGCCAGAACCTTCCGACCCTTTGGAATAGCAACAGGTGAGCGCGCAGCCTGGAGAGAACCCGGCCGGAGCGGTGCGAGGAACGAGAGCCTCAGGAGCGACAGAGACAACGACGTCTGGGCGCTAGCTGGCCTCCGACGCCCGCCGTCTTGGGGTAGCTGAGGAACTGTGCGATAGCTAGGGATCGCATCTGGCGCAGTAGCGAGAGTGGGTGGCGTCTTTCCAGACCATATGCCGTTGTGGCGCTGAGCACACCACGATTGCTCGCCACTCTAGGCAAAACACAAAATGGCATCGTTCGCGGCATCAGCAGAGACGAAAGTGCTTCTTGGGATGGGCAACCCGCTTTTGGATATCAGCGCGGAGGTGCCTGCGTCGATGCTGACCAAGTACGACGTCCAGGCCGGCAATGCCTGCCTCGCCGAGGAGAAGCATCTGCCCGTGTACAAGGTGAGCATCTCCTTGTCTTCTCTGACGATTTGCTGCCGCGTGGCGCGGCGGGCGAGGCAGTGGAAGTGCTTGGATCCTTTGCAGGCCAGGGCTGCAGCTTTGGGTCCATGGCCTGATGTGCTTGGTTTGCACGCAGGACCTGGTGGACAACTTCCAGCCCGTGCAGTACATCGCCGGAGGCGCGACGCTCAACTCCATCCGCGTCGCGCAGTGGATGGCGAAGGAGGAGGGCAAGACGGGCTACTTTGGCTGCGTCGGCTCGGATGAGTACGGGAACACCATGGAGGAATGCGCGCGCGCCGATGGCGTCAACGTCATGTTCCAGAAGGTGACCGAGGAGCCGACCGGAACCTGCGCGGTGCTCGTGGTCGACGCCGAGCGGTCCCTGATCGCCAACCTTGCCGCCGCCAACAAGTTCACGCCGGACCATCTTGGCAAGGACGAGAGCAAGGCGTTCTACGAGAGCGCCGGCGTCTACTACATCGCTGGGTTCTTCCTGACGGTGTCCGTGGACTCCATCGTCACGATTGGCAAGCACGCCGCCGAGAACGGGAAGTACTTCTGCATGAACCTCTCCGCCCCTTTCTTGGTGCAGTTCTTCAAGGAGCAGATGGCCACCTGCATGCCGTACTGTGACTTCATCTTCGGAAACGAATCCGAAGCGGCTGCGTACGGCAAGGAGAAAGAGTGGGGAGAGGACCTGGCGGTCGTCGCCATGAAGCTGGCTGCGGAGCCCAAGGCGTCCGGCACGTATCCGCGCACCGTGGTCTTCACGCAGGGGTCCGAGAAGACCATCGTCTGCCAGAACGGAACGGTCGTCGAGTTCCCCGTCGACCCGCTGCCGCGTGAGAACCTGGTGGACACGAACGGAGCCGGCGATGCCTTCGTCGGCGGCTTCCTTTCCCAGCTCATGCGCAACGCCCCCATCGCGGAGTGCGTCCGTGCCGGTCACTACGCGGCGCGCGTGATCATCCAGCGATCTGGGTGCACCTTCCCGGCTGAGTGCGACTACCAATAGATGGTCTTGTTGGTTGATGGTAGCCCATACTTGTGGAGCTTCGCTTCATGCCTCGAGCATCTGCGTGAAGGTCTCACTCTTCTTGAGATCCTGGGCGTCCATCAACTCCCATACAAACTGCAGAGGCATGGACTCTTCGCTGTGGTCCAGGTACTTGAGCCTCCCGCAGCAGACATAGGGCTCTCCGGGGAAGCGGCAGAGCAGCACCAGCGACGAAGTCTTGCCGTTGGCATCGTCGACCTTCGCCGCCTTGCCATACTGCTTCAGCCTCTTGATGACCACGGAGTCCTTATGCATTCGCGACCCGCCAAACCACGTCATTTGCTGTCGATACGCCACGTTAGCGCATTCCCAAGTGTTCGACTGGCCAGCATGTCGCGCCGCGGCTGTCGGGTCGGGCTGCGCCGTTCACAAGGCGTCGTACCTTTCCGTCTTCCAGGAACTGATTCTCGTAGTCATCTCCGCCGATGTTCACGAAGAGGAAAAGGGCGTTGCCCCACTCGGCGACACCGGAGTACTTGTTGAAGCGCGGCCTCCCTTCCAACTGCGAGACGACCAGGGTCAGCACGTCAAAGCTGGCGGAGCGGCACTGCGGCAAAGCTTTCCCCCGGTTAGCTTACAGGAGACGCCGTCGCCATGACGCAATTCTTGCCAAAGACCGGAAGCTCTTTGCCCAGCCAGGAAGAGACGAAGCCGTCGACGTCGATGTCCAGGTCTCGTGCGCGATCGGAAACGTCCTTCGGCATGGTGTATTCCGGCCTCCCCTCCGAGCTGGCCACATCGTCCTTCCTCCGCCTCTTCCTCGGATGCTTTGGCTTGTTATCCGCTCCAGCGAGCTTACTGGGATGGCGCTCCTCCCATTCGGACACCTGAGACAACACGTTCTCCGAGTACACGGGCGCGGGGACGCCAAGGTTCCGTGCGGAGCGGCGAGTTGGGAGAGAGGCCTCCTTCGCGGGCTTCTCGCGAGATGTTCGCTTCTTTCGATTTCTCCCGCTTGAGCTCCCAGACAGGCCGAGCTCCCTATGAAGCAGAGGCGCACATCATGTATCGGCGAGGTGCTTGGGTCGGTAGAGGAGGGGAGAGGGGCCATTTCTGGGGGGGAAAAAGGGGGACGGAACGCACCGCAGCATTTCAGCGTTGCGACGAATGTTCTCTTCGCGAAGACGCTCGTACTCGTTGCCATCCTGCTCCTGGATTTCTCCCTTCGACGGGGCATCCATCTGGAGAATCGAGTCGGCTTGGGCGCCTTGGCGGCGATTCAGGATTCGCCCAGGCCAAGTCCTGCGGATCCAGCCGCAGTCTCTGTCCTGGTCGATGGATCTGTCTGCAGCTTTTCGCGTGCAAGACGCTCCCTTCGCCGCCCCCTCGACTCTGACGAGCGATGACATTCCAAATATTGACAGACAGAGAGAGAAAGAGAGAAAGAAAGAGAGAGAGATGGACAGAAAGAGGAAGGAAGGAACACCATGAAGGCAGTGTTCTGCCAGAGGTGAGGAGGGCTTTGGCGGACCGCTGCGGCTGAGCTTCGAAGAGCGGCTGCCCAACGGGGCCAGGGACGCATTGCCTGAAAGCCATTCGCGCCTTTCGCTATCCCTAAGTGAAGATCATGTCCTTCGATTCAAAATTCCTTGGCACTACGTCTTCTTCGCATCTCACATTAAGCCGTCTGACTTTCGGCGGTATCCTCTGCTGCTGCGTCGGCGACACGTTGCTTGCGACGCAGGCGGCCCGGCGCGTACTTGAGCATGCTGCTGTCGTGCGCGACGGCCGCAAGGACAATCTCTTCACGTTGCTTGCAGGCATAGGGCAAGTCCTTGAACAGGCTCGGATTCGCGGGCAGCACGTGGTCGACGAGGACGTCCCTTTCGCTCAAGATGACCTGCGAAGGGAAGGACGAGATGGCCTCTTTGGGATGAATCTTGGCAGCGAGGCGGTAGAAGGCGCGGAGGCTCTTCTCCGACCGCGACTTCTGCAGCTGCTGCACCACATACAAGATGACGTCGGCGCTGCGCTTCAGCGCGTCGGACACAAGATAGCCGGGGTCCGTGGCGAAGACCACCGGGTCGGCGAACTGGAGCGCCATTGGGTTCTGCTCGAAGGCCGTCTTGAGCACCAGGATGTTGCCGCGGAGGACGTCACTGGCATGCTGCAGGCTCAGGCCATTCTGGGCCACTGCAGTGCGGACAATTTCCGTGTGGCGCCGCGCGGTTTCCCCCGCGAAGAAGAGCGCATCTGGGTTGCTCTCAACGGCCCCGAGGCACACGTCAAAGTCGTCTCGCAAAGCACTCGACGCATAGCTCAGCGCCAAGCCATCGCTCTTCACCGCGGTCAGCACGACATCCTTGTCGTCGCAAAGCTGCTCAGAAGCGTAGCGCAGGGCTCCGCCTGCGTTGGCAACAGCGACGAGAACCACGTCCTTGCTGCCTTGAAACTGCGCCCCAACATGGCGCAGCGCAAAGCCGCTGTTGGCCACAGCATCTTTGGCGAGCGCCAGTTCTTCCTTCTCGACACTCGAGTCCTCGGCACTCGGCGACGGCTCGGACGCATCGGCCATGCTGCTCCAACGACGGCCCGGAAGCTTAAGTTCGGGCGAAAGACGAAGGAAAGACCGGTGAGAGCTTGGTGTCGCGCGAAGAAGGGCCGGTGTCGCGGCGGGAGGCTCAGCCGCAGCGTGACGGAGGGAAATACTGGGCAATGAATGACCGAGGCGCAAAATAACGCGAACCCCATGCTGTGTCATGCGAAAATAGGCATGGGATAACTGCTGAATCAGCCCAGCCAACCCGCGGTGCTCAACCGCTTTTTGTATCGCACCGTCGCTTAGAATCCAATGTGACAGGCAAATACCGGCGACTCATTTGAATATTCTGCAAAGACAGAAGGAAGAAGGCGATCCTTTCCGTCTGGTGCGCAGATCGAGGTTTGGGCCTCCGCACGAGGTTCCACAGTATACCTGCTCGGCCGTTCACCTGCCTAGGCTCTTGCAGATCGGCAGGGCTGGCCATGGCCAGCGCAATCGTGCGTGTGGTGCTGGATCGGCTGCGCAAGGCTGAGAACCGCGGGAAGCACGGCAGGTAAAAGGCTGCTGCAGCGCCAGAGACGCCTCCGCCTTGCGAAGAAGCAAGCTGAGCTCCTTGCTCTGCAGGAGACCTGTCTATCCCGAGGGTGAGGATGACGCCATCGACCTCCAGGAGGCCACTGGCACGGTGTGGACGGACGTGCACGCGGTTGTGGAATCCTACAACACCAAAAGCCGCGGATATCGCGACCTCTTCCTCTTCGTGGCGATCTTTGCGATCTTTGTCACAACGGTGAGAGTTGTGCCGAGGGCCCAGAAGCACCCTGGACTGGATGGTGATCGTCTCTACTGCCTTGAAGATCTTCTGCCAGCGAGCTCTGAAGACGATTGTCGACGCGGAGCGGCCGTTGCGGCGATTCATGAATGTCTCCGACGAGGCGCTGATCTCCAAGGACCAGATCTACTCCTGGTTCAATTCGACGCTTCTGCCAATCTTCGAGAACCCCACCTGTGGCGACAACACGTGCGATTCGCCCTTCGAGTACTCCTCGTTCTGGCAGTACGGCTGCGCCGCGGACTGCGGAGTCCTGGCGCCCTTGGTCCCGATCATGATCGAGTTCTCCACGGAGAAGACTCTGTGGGAGACCAACATAGAAGGCACACCGAGCGACTTCTGGAACATCTGCTTCCAGCCCTTCGCTCCCTATGGGGACTCCATCACGACCAGGTGTCTGTATGAAGAGGAGGACGGCAACTCGTTCGGCTTCACGGCCGACAACACCTACACCTCTTCCGACGGGAAAGTAATGGTGTACTCGCGGGCCTTCATCGACGTGGCCGTGATCTCGTATCTCCTGGGAATCCAAGCCCCGGTAAGAACCTTCACCGCAGGCCGGCGACGAATCCACTTCGTCGGTACGAGCCGCGAGCTGATTCTCTCGCTCTCGCTCTCGCTCTCCTAAAGGTCAGCGTCAACGTCACCAGCTTGGAGAATGTAGACGACAGCGGACGAAACTCTGCCCAGGAGTCGCGCGTCTTTCCGGAGGGATCCACCAACGTGTACTTCGCAGATAGGTGCAACGCCTCCTCGGACACCCGCCGCCTGTATGAGCAGAGCTTCCCTCAGTTCGCTTCAGGCCCCTCGCGACGGCTCACCAGTGGGCCGAGCCAGATTATCATCGATTCCACCCTGGACCGGCGGCGCATCGTGAATCTGAAGAGGTTTGAAATCCCATTCCAGCACGCCAACGTCAGCAAGGCGGATGATGACCAGAACGCGCGACAGCTTTTCATCCTCTCCGTTCGCCAAGCGTTTTTGGCCTTGTCGCAAATGAAAAGCAGTCGTGAGGCGGTAGAAGCGATCACGGCCAATGCGTCGGTGATCTTCCAGTCCCCGAGAAGCGTGGACTATGAGACGAGGCCTATCGTGCGCTTCGACATCAAAATGGACCTCTACACCTTGGACAACCTGCTTGATCCCAGAGGCAACTTTACGACGCTTTATGACCTCAGGAACGACACGGACGTGCGCAGAGGCCTGGTGGAGCGCTTCAATGAGGCCGTGAAGCGCTCAGACTTCGGCGAGACTGTCTTCCACTATATCAGGAGCAACAACGACACGGACGTCTCGATGAGCGACATCCACACGGCGGAACAGTTCATACGAGGGCTCGGCAGTTTCGGAATCTGCAGGGCTGGCTATTTCGAGATCTTCAGCAGAAACGGCTACTGCGACTCGGAGCTGAACGTTGACGACTGCAACTGGGATGGCGGCGGTACGGAAGCGGCCTTGAACGCAAGCTTTTCCACCGCGCCTAACAACGCTTGCCTCTTCCATAGACTGCTGCCTCGAGAGCTGCCAAAGCGGTCTTACGTACACCTGCGGTGCGAATGGATTCAACTGCCTCAACCCTCTGGGCACTTGTGACTTCTTGGGCATCATCAACAACGGAGCATGCGATCTCGAGGCGAACACCGACGAGTGCGACTACGACGGCGGTGATTGCTGCGCCACGACGTGCGATCACCCGGACTGTGGCTCGACGAGCTTCTTTTGCATTGACCCCGACGCGGGAGGCGCCGAGTGCCCGGAGCCGTCGTGGACCGGAGACGGCTTTTGCGACCATCCGGAAACCAACATCTTCATCTGCGACTGGGATGGTGGAGACTGTTGCCCCGAGACTTGCGACACATCCGCTGGCTCGTGCTCGGGCATCTCGGACGAGACTTGCTTCGACGATGAAATCGCGCCGTACTCGAGGTTCCTAGTCTTCACGCCGCCCTTCCCTGGCAACCCTGACGAGTGCTCAGATTTCTCCTCGCCCACCACCGGCGGAACCTGCGGGTTGGTGCTCGACGAGGAGAGCTGTCTACTGGCAGCCAAGGCAAACCTTTTTGTGGACTCGTCCAAGTTTGGCGTTGACGAGGCTGTCGACGACGATGATGAGCCGCCCGGATGCTCTATCAGAAACGCCGGCGGAGGTGGAGAGCTCATCTTCAACACCGCGGCGGGTTCCACATTCGACGAGTCGGAAGCCTATACGATATTCTGCTCCTGCCCCGTGGGCACAGTGACGAGGAGGAGGGCGCGACGACGACTCCAATCTGATGCGCACGACACGGCGGGGGTGAGGACGACGGGGGTGAGGGCGACTCGGAGGCGCCTGCAGTTGGGTCCGGCCACGGCCGTCAACGAGACCCAGTTCGAGGAACTTTATTTCCAGAACCTGACCTACACCCTTGGCCCCTTCGTCACGGAGGAAACTTCTGGCCTGCTTGACCCGGGCTGGGCGGAGTGGCTCTTTGACGACGAGAACCTAGAGGACTTTCCCATGGAGGCTTGCATCGCGGCGTCGCAGTCTGCTTGCCGATCTGAAATCCTCGGTGTCGACAACGTGTGCCAGCAGGCTTGCAACATCAAAGAGTGCGGCTTCGACTTCGGCAACTGCAAGTCCTCTGCGCCCTACGTCATTGGCGACTCGTGCATGGACACGCTTCTGACGGCGACGTACTGGCTCCCTCATCAAGGGTGCTACGTGTACATGGAAGCTGACAACATCTGCGATCCCGTGTGCGACTACGCCGAGTGCGGCAACGACAATGGGGCATGCTGTCCCGAGGTGACGGCCACTCCGGCCAGTCCGCTGATCCATCTCTTCGACGTCTCCCTTGCGAACGGAACCCAGCCTGTCCATCCTTTCCCAGACCCCTCCCAGCCCCTGAAGAGAGACATCGCTGGCAACCACCTGCTGCTGCAGGGCATCCTCGTGACCGCCGTCGTCAAAACGCGTGCAAAGTGCGCGGATGCCGCCATGGACGGCTCCTGGGCCAAACGTCTGGAAGGCGTCGGGTACTGGCCGGATCGGATTCCCGAGCAGCGCTTTGATGCCGAATATGCGGTGGCGTGCAGGAGCGACCATACCCGCACTGCTTCCTACGGCTACGACCCCATCTTTGTGTCCTCTTCGAACATCTACGAGATCTACAACGACGATGGGGCCATCGACAAGAATCTGTACTACCAAGAGGACGGACCGGCGCTTGAGGAGGGCACCGGTCTTCCCTATGCCTTCAACTACACCAAGTCCCGCACCGGCATCAACAAGTACAACGGGTTCCACGTGTTCTTCGACACGAACTTCTACGCGGACTGGGCCAGCAACGTCGAGCAGTACATGGAACAAGGTGACTTCATTCTTGAC
This sequence comes from Pinguiococcus pyrenoidosus, assembly GCA_019677205.1. Taxonomy (NCBI): domain Eukaryota; class Pinguiophyceae; order Pinguiochrysidales; family Pinguiochrysidaceae; genus Pinguiococcus; species Pinguiococcus pyrenoidosus. The sequence continues at coordinate 24,054 of JAAMXY010001206.1, forward strand.
GAGGCCGCGGAGATCACCTTCTCCTACGTCACCTACAACGGGCAGCTGAAGGTGTTCGCCCTCAACGAGGCGATCTTCACCTTCGAGGACAACGGCGAGATCTCCACGGACAAGTCGAATGTCGACGCATTTCGCGTGCAGATGTTTGACAGCAACATCGACTACCTGCGCTACGTCTTCGAGATCGTCTGGATGATCGGCGTCTCCATCCAGTGGCTTCTCGAATTCTACGAAATGTACAAGTATGGCATCTTGTACATTTTTGACGGCCACGCGGTCGCCATCTGGAACGTCTTCGACATCTCCAATCTGGTGCTGTTTACGTACATGATCTTCTCGATCCAGCTGGAGCTGTACCCGGCACTCGACGACTACCTGCCGCCCCTGCGCCACCGCGTCTACGATCGAATCAACCGCGAGACGGAGATCGGCGGGAACTGGCTTGCGAACGACGATCGGCAGCTCAAGGACGTGCTCAAAGACCTGGAGGACGCGGATTGGTTCTCGAGCTTCTGGCGTCGGTACATGACCATCACCGGCGTCGCGATGCTTTTGATGATCGTGCGACTGCTGAAGGCATTGCATTTCCAGCCGACTCTGGGCGTCGTGACGCGTACGTTGGCGGCGGCGGCGGAGGCCCTCGTTAGCTGGACGATCGTCTTCGTGATGACCCAGCTGGCCTTCGCATTCATGGGCTACCTCCTTTTTGGAAGCTACATCGAGGAGCTCAGCACCTTTGCGTACGCGCTGAACTCGTGCTTCAATCTTCTCACCATGACGTGGACTCCGGACCTGCAGAACGAGCAGAAGATGCCCGAGTTGCTTGCGATCTGGACGTACGCGTATGTCGTCATCAGCTTCTTCGTTCTGCTGAACGTGCTGCTGGCGATCATCGTAGAGAGCTATCTGGATGTGAAGGAGGTGGCAGACACGGATCAGACGCCGGGGGAAGACCTCTACATTCTTGTCAGGAACTTCTTGCGGGACGTCAAAGTGGACGACGACGACGAGATGACCGTGTCGCGGGTGAATCATCTGGTCAAGAGGTATGCGGCGCTGCAGAAGAAAGACAAGGAGCAAGAACTGCAGATGGTTCAGCTGGACGACGGCGAGCTGTTCTTGCATGACACGCAACTGGCGATCCTCCTCGCGCTCGAGCTGGACGACATCTTCCGCGGGAGGGGAGACCAAAGAGCCAGGTTTGTGCAACTGCCGAGCGTAGATGCCTTATTCAGCAAATCTAAGTCTCGTGGCCTCGCCCAAGAGATGCGCTGGTGCGGGAGATTGCAGTCTTTATCTGCCACACCTACGGTCGACCGAGCTCAGTCTTGCAGCGCAAGTACAAAGACAAGTTCGACCTTGCGCTCAAGAAGCTCCCTGTTGAGCTCAAGGAGGGGAACTTTGGGAAGGTACGTGTTCGTGGAGGGCAAAAGCATCCGTGCGTGATCACATCTGCTGAAACCAGCGCACTCTACAGCCGACCTGGACGGACAACTTGATCCAAAAGGCGAAGATGGCCAAGTTCCGGGTGCAGAAGAGCCAGAGAAACCTCGACGTGGAGCCCGATAGCAACAACGAGCGCGAAGGTGAGTCCCGGAGTTCATTCGCGGAGGCAATGGCTAGTGGAAGTTCCCTCAAGGCGCCTGCGGTATCTAGGGCTGACACAGGAGGTGAATCCGCATGGCTCGCCTCCCCTTGTCGTTCTCAGCGGCAAAGGCGCAGGTAGCACTGACTGCCACGGAATCGCATTCAAGTGCTCTTCGCGATCTAATCATCCGACTTGTTGTCTAGATGTGGCGCCGTCCGACATCGTCCTAGCGTATGGACAAAGCGGCGACGACGCGCCTCTGATGTCCCCGTACAAGGAGGACATATCGATGCACGAAGAGAAGGACGCAAAGGACGCGTAGACTTGGAGATTTGCTTCCGTGCCTAGTCTCTTATGTTCTCGAGTCTTGCGTAGCGTGGGAAGTTGCGCGTTGTGATGTCTGCCGAGGAGCGAAGCGTCGCTGGAACCCCAAATCTTCGAACTGAACCCTGAAAACCGTTGCTTTCCCTCGGGCTTGGCCTTTCTCCGTATAAGCGCCATCGCCGCTCTTTGCTGGGCTTGCGATGGGCTTGCGATCTTTGCGCGAGTTTGGTGACGCCGACACCGATGGCGGGCGGGCAAACAGCTGGCAGCTAAGCGCACGCGTGATGCAACTGATAGACCAAAGATCCCCTCCCGATGAGTCCCCTTGCTGCACCCTCTTGGGCAGAAGCCGGGGAAGGCTCTTCGAAGGCTCCGTCCGCATGCGAACGTCCGCATGTCCCAGTATGCTCGCCATACTTCGCGCGAAGGAACACTCGGCGAACTATACCTTGAAAGTCTGGAACGGACCATTCTGTTTCACATGGCGAAGATCGGCCTCTCTTGAAGCATCCTACAGATCTGTATGGCACGAGGCAAGCGATGCCTCCAGAGGGCTGTAGATGACACTCGAATCGGTCGCTCCGTCGCCGAGGCAGCACCGCAACAACCCCCTGCCACATGTTTCGGGCCGTTGGGTGCTCTTGATCACTGGGCTGCTCATGATAGACTGAGGTTTCATTGGGCTCGTCATTTCGGAGGGACCAGGACCGATGGCTACTCGGGCATCATCATTTAGAACGCGAAAACTCCCGGTGATCGTGAGCCAATCCCTCGTCGACGAGCAGCAGCGAAGCTTCCCCCTGCTTTTACAACAGCGCGAGCTTCGCCGGCTTTGCTCCTCGGCGGTACGGTTTCGTGAACGCCGTTCAAGTGGCGCCAGAGCTCTCTGCCGGGTACCGACACGCGAGACCTGTAAAGCTTTGCGCAGCCTGCGTGGCACGCCTCTTCTCGCCGGTGCCGCTGCTGCGCGTAGCTTCCCGCCAGAGCCTTGTAGTGAAGGCTATCGTGCCGTGGAGAGAACCTCCCGACTCTCAGCGCCCGTCCCGTGTTGCAGAGAAACACCAGCAGCTCTTACCCCACGCCTCAGAGAGGCTCGCAGAAGCATCGCGAGGAGAGCTTTGACGCCCGTGGCCAGAGGTCGTGCGCAATGTCGGGCATGATAATGCAGGAGCGGGGCGTCCAAGCAGTGCTGGCTGTATGTCGTATTCTTTTGCCGGCACCCTCCCCAGCGCTGTCTCTGACGAATGCATGTGCAGGTGCCGGGGAATAGCGTTTGTGTCGACTGCGGCGCCAAGAATCCGGAGTGGGCGAGCATCAATTTGGGGTGCGTCTCCTCCTTTTGGTCACGTGTCACGGCCGGCATGCACTCATGCTCTTGGTCGGCAGGGTCGTTATGTGTCTGGAGTGCAGTGGCATTCACCGAAGCCTCGGCACACACATCAGCAAAGTGCGGAGCTTGACGCTAGACGTGGAGTGCTGGCATGGTAAGTCTGATGGCAAACTCCTGAACGTGGGCATATATCACCTCACAGCTAGTGCTGCCGCGCCGCAGGGGAGCTACTGGAGTTCATCCTCAGCGTCGGGAACAAGGCCTTCAATCAGTATTGGGAAGCGGCGGTGCCACTGGGCACCTTGCGTCCTGGGCCCAACCCCAACGCGGAGCCGAACGCCACCACCTCGGGCATCCGCGAGACCTTCATTCGCGACAAGTACCAGTATCGCGTCTTCTACCGCGACCGAATTGCCGAAGACGGCTGCGTACTCTCCCCGAGTCCGGTACCGCCGCCTAGCTTGGATGAGTGGTACCTCGGCTGCGTGTATGGGCCCATGGAGGCCACGATGGAGAAGATGGCGGGGCGGCCTTTCATGGCGACGTGGCAGCAGCGCACGCTGAAGTTGGACCCCCGGCGGCGAAGTCTGCAGTACTTCCGCACGGCGTCGTCGGAGGAGGAGCGAGGCGAGGTGCTGCTCGAGGGCGCCACGTTGGACGTGACGTTGGACCCCACGATACATCCGTCAAAGGCTCCCTACTTGTGGCGCATCACGCCGAACGACAAGCACAGCTCGCATCGGCGGGGTAAAGGCTTCATCTTCAACGCCTCCACCGCGCGAGAGAGGGTGCGCTGGGTGGAGAACATTCAGCGATGCGCCGCGGGCCGCCTCGTCGTGCAGGAAGAGCGGGAGGCGAACAGCGCGGCCCCCCTCCGGTCGCCGTTGCTGAGCCTGCAGGAGGAGTACAAGGAGCAGGCTATCGCGCACGTTCGTGAGGGCGAGATCAAGAGGGGGACGCTGTGCATCCGGATCCGTCCGAGCTGGGGGCAGTGGCACAACCACTTCATCTGCGTCACGACCAAGTCGCTGCTGGTCTTCGCGTCCGCGGAGAAGCCGAGATCCGAGGACGCGGCCTTCTCTGCGGCGCTCGTCGCGATCCCCATCCAGCTCGTCAACGTTGACACGGCGCCCCAAGACGCAGCAGCGGCAGGGGTCGAGCGGAGAGGAGACCTGGAAGACGAGGATCCCACACACGTCTGCTGCTTCTGGTCGTCCCTTGCGGTTGTCATGGCGGCGTTCGAGGACGCCGACCAAAAGGACGAGTGGTGTGCCGCAATCAAGGTCGCGAAGGCAAGTGCACCTCCTTTGCACTTCCGACAACTATGCGAGGACAGCTACGGAGTGGTGCTGTCGTCCACTACCAAAAGCGAGTCCTCGCACGAGCGGCAACTCACCAACGAACAGCTCGACAAGTTGGAGGCAGTCTAAGGTCCCCAAACGCCTCGTAGAAGCTTGGTAGAAAGACATGTAGGACTGAGCCGGAAGAGCAAGAGGCAGCGGCACTAGGTCAGGTAGAGGACACAGCCAAAGAAGGGTGGCGATGAGCGAAATGGGCGCGAGCGGAGAAGCAAGCAGTGTTTAGGAAGGCAGTGAAACGATTTCCTTTGTCGATTCATCCCCTGTCCCTCCTGCGATCATCTCTGCCAGCAGGCAAATTTGCACATCGGCGATGTGGTCTGTAGAGCACAATATCGGGGAGCATATCATCGGAGAGCACATTATCGGAGAGCACATTATCGGAGAGCACATCATCGGGGAGCATGTCATCGGGGAGCATATCATCGTGTCGACCGCTTGGAGTCAGAGAGCTAGCATTGATTGTCTAGCTGTTTCCTTCTGTCGTGACGGCGATCATCCTCTTGAGGGAATTCCCGTGGGCGTCAGCTTCGCCGGTCCAGGGAACAAAGTCAGTGACGGAGCAAGCGAAGGAGCAGATGTTGCACCCTCCACTACTCAGTCGTCCCTTGCAAAGGGCACGATACGCAGGCCGAAGATCGCGATCCAAGCTGCTGCTTCTGCAAGTGCTGGGGGCAGATTGAGAAGCCCAACAATGCGCCAGAGGTTCGACGCCTGACACGACTCGACGATGTAGACACTCAGGGACACACCGCTCAAGAAGTGCATGCAGATCTGGAAGAAGTTCATCCGCGGGAAGAACAGAGTGAAGCCCAGGACCATCCCGGCCTGCAAAGGAGAGACAGCAGACCGCTTGTCAGCTTCCCAGTCCCTCTTCTTACATCTTTCGTCTCACAAGAGTACTCACCAGCTCCAGAATGCAAAGGGTAGCTCCCATGGCGATTGCCGACTGAATCGTGCTGTGCAAAATTCAGCAAAGCGACGTCAAACTGGCGTTTTGGAGAGCTTGCAAGCTCCTGCAAGTACGTACACCTCTGCCGAGTCCCGCTCTGCGTCGCTTGCAGAGTCGCCAACGGTGGAGTCGATGTTGTCTTCAATGCTGTAGACAGCCTAGGAAACCGCTTCCTCAGCTCCTCTGCGCTGTACCATGGAAGACGAGAGAGGATTGCAATGCGGACGCACCATGAAGAAGGCAACTAGGTTGCCCAGAGTCAGCAGGAAACGCGACGGAATCACCGCCTCGACACGGCCCATCCCTTAAGTCCTCCCGTGCGCAAGTGACCTGTCCTGAACGCCTTCTTGGCAGCGTTGGAACGCGCACAGCGCTTTCAGAACATTTTCCGAGGGTTTGAAAAAAGGCCTCTGCAAAGCCCGGTGTGACGGACGGATCCGCCGATCAGCTGACAGGTCCGAGTCGCTTGCAAACTTCAACTTCAAAACCTTTCCTGAGAAGATGAAACCGTCAAATTCGGTCCTCTTGTCAGTACGATATGAATATTAATTCTAATCTTTCTTTGAAAAGTCCGGCTTTCTTCCAAGTCGGAACAAATTTGAACCCGGAACCGTCGCAGCGCCCTGCACTAGTCGGGTGCGAGGCGAGCATGGACCTGCGCGAGCACCTGCGCCGCCGCCGCAGTCGCAGTCGTCGTAGGAAGGCCAGACCTACCGAACATGACGAGGAAGAGGAGGAAGAGGAGGAAGAGGAGGAAGAGGAAGAAGAAGCAGAGGCGGAAGACAAGACAGAAAGCAGCACCGAAGCGGGGAAAGTCGGAAGGAAACCTTTGCTGCGGAGTGGCGAGAGGGAGGCAGAGGCGACCGCGGCTGGGAGGCGAAGGCGGGGGCCTAGAAAGCGAGGCACCAGGTTCCGAGAGGCCGGCCATGGCCGCCAGCGCGACGCTGCAGCGGCGGAGGATGAAGATGAGGATGAACCTGGGGACAAGGATGGCTCCGATGAAGAGGAGGATGTCGGTCACGACGAGGACGACGAGGACAGCGAGGAGCTCCACACGGCAGACGAGAACAGACGCTTAAGCAGAACAGACGCAATGCGGGAGCAGGTCTGTGATGCGTGCGCCTGGTGGACCGCGTTCTGGACGTGGAGCACACCCAGATGGCTCCTGAAGATGCTCCAGTCGGACCTGTCGCTGCTTAGCGGCCTGCTTCCGCCTCCACAGAGGACGCACCTTTCTGTGGGGGAGCGGCGACTCCTCCGGCGGAGCTGCAAGAACCTTCTCCGGCATGATAGCATCCAGATCTCGGTGCAGAGCTCCGATAGATTGGGACAGCATTTAGACGCAGTCCTTCCCTGCGTTCGAGTGCACATCGTGGACGTGCACACCGGACAGTACTTCCCAGCTGGTGGCCTGCCTCTGGGGAAATCCATTCTACTGGCAGAGGAGAACACAGGCGACAGAGCAGGCGAAGGTCCTTCCCACGCCTCCGACGAGCACCAGAGTCTCAGATCAGGTCGCCGTACGATTGCACCGAAAACTACCAGCCCCACGCCTATCAAGACCGGCGACATCAAGGTCCAGTGGGACGAAGATCTCCTCTTCGTCGAGCATTACAGCCGGCTGCTTCATCCTGACGCGCTGATTCTTTTTGAAGTGCTTGACTCCCATGCCTCCCAGAAATCGTCAGAGCGGCACCCCGAGAGGGGCAGAACGGACCCGGTGGCCTGGGCGTTCCTACGACCCGTGGCGCCGCCAAGCGACCGGCTTATTATGGGGGCCGTCCCAAGAGCTTTGCAGGATGATGATCTGACGCGAGTACGCATCAACGTCAATCTGAGGCGACCGCGAGCCGCTTCTCCGAGAAGGGGGACCACCTACGCCTCGTCCGAGTCCTCTGCAAGCGGAAGCGACCACAACGGCGATTCTGGAGAGCGGAGCAAGCGGAGCAAGCGGAGCGAGCGGAAAGAGGATGCTGATGTGGAGTCCGACGGCCACCACGGCGATCACGATGGTAACGATGACGGGAGTGATGCCGACGATGATGACGACGAGAGTGAGGATAACGGAAACTTGCGGCGCGTGCATCGCTTGCAGCTCTACGCCTGGCAAAGCCCAAGCTACCTCGCGCGACAGCAAGCGTGGGCGAGGCGGCTTGAGCCGCGACATGGGGAGACCGGAGAAGGCGTTCCCGCAGCATATCTACAGTTTCTCCATCGGAAGCGCCGTCGCATCCCGAGTACCCTTTTCGTCCGCGTCCGACCCGTTTACCACCACCCAATCTCGGCGCAGGGGCACCGCATTTCCAGATCATCAGCTGGGCGGCTATCCGCGGAGATGGAGGTCGATCCTGACGGCGGGGCTTCACCGATTCCGGGGACCCCAAAGACGGCAGAAGCGCAGAGGGAGGAAGAAGCGGGAGTCGAGGATCAGGAGCTGATTCAACGGATGAGAACGCCAGCGGAGCGCTGTCTCATTCCCTCCAAGCTGCTGCATCGCCTGCCAGCGGGGAAACAGGGGGCGATGTGCATAGCTTACAATCAGCTCGGGAACCTGCTCTGCGTCGGCGCCTGCCACCGTTCAAGGAATGGTCCGGAGCACGAGCGTGCGTATCCGATTCTCATCTTCGACTCTGATCGGGGGGCTTGCGTCCAGGAGCTGCACGGGCACTGTGACGTGGTGTACCATCTCGTGTGGTCCAGAGACGACACCACTCTCGCCAGTGCGTCCAAGGACGGCACGGTGCGCCTATGGAGGCTGCCCTGGCTGCTCAGCGGTGAGCATGGGGGAAGTGGCGCTTCTCGCGTGCGTACGACTCAGGCCTTTGCGGTTCTACGGCCGTCGCCGCCATCGCCGGTTTACGCCGCGGCGTTCGTCCCGGGACTCGGCGTCGATTCCGAGGCGCAGCGTCTGCCGATTCGAGGAGCCGTCCAGACCGCTGGGCAGCAGCAAGGCGCCGCCGGCTCCGCGTCCGAGGCATGGCTCATCGCCTCGACCACCTCCGGGGACCTGGAGCTGTGGCGCACGCGGGATTCCGACCTGATCCCGAGAACGGAGGTCGAGAAGCTCGGGATCTTCAAGACCGGCGATGATCGCCCCGGCCACGAGGCCGCGGTCACGGCAATCTGTGCTGATCGTCGGAACGGGCGCATCGTCTCTGGCGATGCCGAAGGCATCATCATGATTTGGTTGCGACGGCACGACGGCTCCGAGATCGGGCACTACGCGCTGCTGAAGAGGATCCGGCACTACGACCTCGCTGGGCCGAGCCTGACCATCCTGAGCATGGCCCTCAGGCCATCTCTGGGAGGTCCGCGCCGAAAGGCGCAGCTGCTGGTCCTCGCAGAAGGCAACGTCATGCGCCTCTTCGACCTCACTTCGCATTCGTTGCTCAACACGGGCTTCGCGGAGGTAAAGACGGATCCCGACAAAGGCATTGGCCCATTCTATCGGGTCACGGCGTGCTTCTCTCCGGACGGGGTCTTTGTCTTCAGCGGGGCGTTGGATGGGAAGCTTCGGATCTGGGAGGCGCAAAGCGGCAAGCACGTGACCAGCCTGGAGGGACACATCAGGGTGGACGGCGATCCGCAGATCCGCCTGGGCTTCTCAACTCCGCTCACAGCTGTCGCCTACCACCCGCGCGCTCACGCGCTTTCCATGGTGTCCTACGGTGCCTACGCCCCCGCCTTGACCTTCTATACGAATCGCGAATCAGCGATATTGCGTCCCCGGCACGAGGGCTACGCCACTTTGGGCGCCACGAAGAGCATCACGCAGGAGCCCACAAGGAACCGCATCGTTCTGGAGCCCATTGATGCCGCTAGGAGCGGAAGCTTGGGGGGGCGAGCGGGGACGCGCCTTGCGCCCATCGACTGGCAGAGCGAGCAGAGCACAGGGCCACCGAGAGCGCTGGGCGTGTCCTTCGACAAGCGGCCCAGCTTGGGTGGCGGAGTCAATCGAGAGGAGCGGCACGACCTGTCCAACAGCGTGCAACTGGATGGCCCGAAGATCAGCACCATCGCCTTCTAAATATGAAGATGAGAAGCGGGCACGGAAGATGAGAAGCGGGCACGGAAGATGAGAAGCGGCCACTGAAGATGAGAAGTGGCCACTGAAGATGAGAAGCGGCCACTGAAGAAAATGCCTCTTTCGACTGTTTCTCTTCCCCATGCCCCTACAATGCCTTGGCACCGATGTATGAGAGGTACGCAGCAAAGGATACCATGACGACGCTTGTTGAGATGAGTCTCTGCTTGTCGCCCTTTACGTGGTGGTCGACGACCTGCGCCAGAGGCAGGAGGATCCAAGAGGTGATCACCGCCTGGGGCAAATGCACCTCCACCTTCTCGATGACTTCCTGAGCCGAATGCCCCATGGTGACGCCCGTGTACGCGAAGTAGAAGAGCAGCATGAGCGGCACGAGCACCAACTCGTCTAGCGCGATCCGCTTGACGATCTCCACTGCGGTCTTGCCAGCGAAGCCGGACGTCACGAGGCGATACAACAAGGGGCTGAGGAGGGCTCCGAACGCGGAGAGCCGGACACACTGCGCGAAGGACATTCGTCGCCGACCAACCACCAGCTTCTGCGACAGCATGTCGCCAATGGCGAACTGGCCTCCGCCGAGGAGAGCAGTCGCCAGGCCAGGCTTGAGCTGCGCCAGGGCGCCCACATCCACCGAGAACTTCTTCAGGAACGGCAGCTCCACGTGGACGGTCTCTGCAACCGACTCCACCGCCTCCCCCATCGCCTCGTCCACCGCCTCCTCGGCCTTGGACGCGGCCTCAGCAGTCGCCATGACCGCCTCCGATGCCGCCGGCTCCACTTCTTCCACCACCTCCGCCAGCGCCGAAGGCCCGTCCGCTTCCTCCTCCTCCGCTTCCACTTGAATCTCCAAAGATTCCTCTGCAGCAGCCGAGTCCCCCCCGGCTGCCTCTGCCGCCGCGGGGGGCGCCGAGTCCTCCTCCTCCGCCTCCGCCGCGGCCACGTCCTCCCCAGACAGCGCCAGCTTGACGTCGTCGACCAGCTCCTGCAGCTCGGCCGTGACCTCGATCTCGTCGGCCTCCCCGCCGCGGAGCGTGACAGACGCCCGCCAGGAGGCCTCTCGAGGGAAGGCGTGCGCGGCTAGCCATAGGCTAGCTATACTACAAGCGACGAGCGTGCAGCGGGGCGCCATCCTGCACTTGCGCCGCTTTCAGGCAGCTTCTTGAAGATGCAAAGCATCGGAACGCCTCCGATTCATTCTGGGTCGGCCGCTCCAGAGGCGCTTTCAAATGTAGGATGCGGCGAAGCGCCAATGGCCGGGGCGAGAGGTGGCGGAGAGGGTCCGTTTGTCGCTGCTATTGGCTGCAGGACGAGAAACGGGCCGCGCGTGCGGGCGGATGGGCTGTTGAAGAAATTTGGCGGACGGGATTGGCTCGAAACAAACAGAAGACCCATTTTCAAAAGTTTCAAATTCCGAACCCATCTACTGGAACCCAAGTGGTACTGGTATAAGCGCACCTCCCGCCATCGCGAAGCGGCGAAAGCAGACGCACATCTGTGGTTGCCGGTCTCCCGACACAAGATGGCAAAGACGGACGGGAAGAAGACGGGCAAGGCCGACGTGGTCACCCGGGACTACACCATCAATCTGCACAAGAGATTGCACAAGGTGCGCTGGGCTCGCGCTTCTCTGCGGCGGGAAGAGAGGGAGGCCAGTCTGACCCGCTTTCCGCAGACCACCTTCAAGAAGAAGGCGCCGCGGGCGCTCCGGGCAGTGAAGAAGTTCGCGGAGAAGATGATGGGCACGAAGGACGTCCGAGTTGACACCGCTTTGAACAAGTTCTTGTGGAGCCAGGGGGTGCGGAACGTGCCCACGCGGGTGCGGGTGCGTCTGTCTCGCCGGCGCAACGACGACGAGGAGTCCAAGGAGAAGCTTTATACGCTAGTGCAGCATGTGCAGCTGGGCAACAACCCGCGCTGCAAGGGGCTCGTGACGGAGAACGTGGACGAGTCATAGATGGAAGACCCTCGGCTTGCAGGGCTTCTGCTGGGCAGGTGTGCGGGAGAGCAGCGGCGGCTCAGGCCGGACTGGAGTCGCGTGGCGCTGAGCAGAATGGGGCAACGGACAGCGGAAGCGATGCAGAAGTGGATCTTTTACTCTTCGTTGTTTCCCTTCCATGTATCCCAAGTCTGCGACTGCAACACAGCTGTGCCCTCGACGCAAAAGTTGCTGCAGTGCTCTTCAAAAGAGGAAGTACCCGCCAGGCCCCAAGAACCGCCTTCCAACCATCACATCCGCGCGGTATTTCTGATTCAATCCGGGTCTAAGGAATGCTCGTAAAAAACTAAAGACAGCAGAAGAACGAGACGAAGCAAGGTCCCGGAAAGGTCAAACTCAGCCCACCCTGAGAAAGAGTGCCACGACGCGGCAGCAACCTTCCGGACCGACAAAATAGGGCCGACGACACAGATGCCGACTATCTGACTGCAAAGCATATATCTGTGTTTGTGTGTGTTCTGTTTTTTTTCTCGTCGTCTTCTTGGGCGCATGTTGAGGAGGTCATCAGCCGCGGCCGGGATCGAGTCGCCGTGCCGCCTCCCCGAGCGACTCGCCTTAGAACCTCAACTGTGCCATGTCTACCTGCGGCACTTCGCTCCGCCGGACTCTTGCCTCTAGGTATGCCGACATCGTCTTCAGCGTATCCTCTACTTGCGACTGCTCTACCATGGTGATGGTCGTCCGATACGTGCTGAGACTAAGGATGCTGACGTTGTCGCTGGCGCTGACCTTCGACATGGCGCTCACGACGCCCGTTTCATCAAACTTGAAGGCCCGTCCCAGCAGCTTGATGCCTCTCCACGGCGTCGGGCAGATCTCAATGGCCTCGCTCGGGAAGAGATGCAGGTCGTCGACGTCTAAATAGAGAGTGATCTCGTCCCCGGACTCCATGTATGCTACCACGAATCTCATCGGATCCTGCTCCGGCCTGCGCTGGCCACCGCCGGGCATGGATTGCTCCCCGTTTGGCATCTCCACGGCGTCTGGCATGCTCTCGTCCGTCGTCCGCGCGCCGTCCGAGCCGGCCTTCACCGGGGACGCCTCCGCCATGTCGTCCTGCAGCAGGCCCGCGTGGTAGTGCTGCGAATCGTACAAAAACAGGTGCAGGAGCGTGTGCGCGACGTCGTGAAAGTACTCCCGCTTCAATCGCACAATGAAAAGGCTCTGGTCTAGCTCTGCTAGGGAGTAGCTCCCGTCGCCGGGAGCGTACTTGCGAATGGCCGGCTCCTGGCCTGGCGACGGCGGGCATACGTGGTGCGGCTCGGGTGCGTCAGGCACGTCGCGGGTGCCTCTACTTCGCATCAACGCGCTCAGCTTCCTCTGCAGGTCCTCGCTCTTGAAGCACGCAAGCGCCTGACGTCAAGAAGGACAACGACAAGGGGGTGGGGTGGGGGAAGGCCAGTGGTTGGTTAGTCCGTCTCCGCAGCTTCCTCCGCGACGCTTGAAGCGCGTCGGCGCGCATCCGCGGCGTACCTCCTCGTAGTCCTTCTCCTGCACGAGGAAGATCTCCGTGCCGTAGGTGCTATAGTGCAGAATACTAATGGAGGCGCGCATGAGCGCCTTGGCCATGTGCGAGATGAGCCCCGGCACATCATTGGCGCTCTGGCCGAGCTGGACGTGGATGGCAGTCCAGAAGCGGTCGTCGGCGACGGACAGGAACGGGCCCAGCCCCGCGCGCTTCGCGTCCGCAGCGCGCTCCTCGTCCATCACCATGGTACAGCCCTCGTCGTCGAGGATGACCGCATTGAAGCAAGAGCGCTCCTCGTTGAACAGCAGCGTCCGAGCGACCATCCACCCGGCGCCCGGGATGTTGGACGTCGGAGCGTGACATACCACGAGGCGCCCGGGCAGCACCGTGACGTCGATCTGGCCTGGCACGACCACCAGCGGCTCCATGTGGGCGCTTCCAGCCGCTTGGGAAAGCGCAAGTGCGAAGATTCGCCCGCGGAAGAAACTTCAAAGGTGCGCGAAAGGCGTTTCCCGGCCTCTCACGCCTCCAGCAGCCCAGCTTTCCCGCCAATTCTCCGCCCGAGCTCCTTGCTGAGCGCTAGAGCAGCCGTAGGGAAGCGGAGCGACGCCGGTTCGCCCTGGCGGTGGCGAATTCCCGCGGTTCACGCGGCAAACGATCGGCCTTCTCTCCGCCTCAAGTGGCCAACGGCTGCGGGTTACGACTGCGTCAGTAACGGGAATTGAAACATTTCAAAACTATGAACCAGAAAGTTCTGAACGAAACGTCTGTTCCGAATGGCGAAGGAATCCGCGAAGGGTCTGTGCTATCAAACGGCACAATACAGGTGATAGGATTCTTCCGTGTGGTATCCTCGCTGGCCAATGGGGGTGGCGGGGGTCTCCTTTCCACCAATCCCGTGCGATCGGCGACTGGCGCTGCACGCATATCGAAGCGTATGTAACAACGATCCCCTCCCAATCCCAGGTCCCTGCCAGGTTCCTTTCCCTTTCCTTCCTGCCTCCCTGCTCGCCCCGCTGTTGTTTTCAGCATTCCCCATTCCATTAATTCCATTCTCCGAATTTCCCCACTTCCCCAACAGGTCTCTGTCCTTGCGTCCTTCCATCCGTCCGTCCTTCCATCCATCCGTCCCGCCATCCATCCGTCCGTCCCGTGGATCCATCAGCTGATCCGGGGCTGCGGAATTCAAAGCGGCGTTTTGCGCGCCAAAACTCAGTCCGCAGGTGCGCAGGATGAGCGGAAGCCTGCGAGGCAAGGTGCAGCGCCTCGTGGCGCTCGAGACGGACCGCCCGGAGCTGCTGGAGGCCTTGGATAGCGTCGCGCAGTTCTACACGCCCGGTCAGACCGCGGCCACGGACTTTGGCGTCGGCGGACGCCACACCCTGCGCGGAGAGCTGTCCAAGAAGAACTATGCGCTGGCCTGCCAGTTCCTCCAGGGTCTGGATCGCATTCGGGAGCGCGTGGAGACGGCCCAGAAGGCCGTGGTGGCGCTAGAGAGCAGCGCGGAGGCCATCCACGCCCGAATCGACCTGGCGTCGAAGAGCATGCGGAGCTTCCTGGAGGACGCCTCTCGCCTGGAACGCCAGCGGAACGAGCTTCGGGACCAGGCGGGCAAGATCGAGGCCTTCTTGGAGCAGTATCAGCTCACGGACGAGGAGATCCAAGCGCTGCATCGCGACCCTGTCGACCGGGCGAGGGGAGAGCCCTTCTTCGCCGCCCTGGAGAGGCTGGACGTCATCCGCGTGGAGACCAATCGCCTCGTGGGCTCTGAGCATCAAGGCACGGGCTTTGAGCTGCTGGACGTCCTGAGCGCGCACCAGGAGAAGGCCTTCGCGAGGCTGTACTCGTGGGTGCAGGACCAGGCGGGGAACCTGGACACGGAAGCGGCGGAGGCGGACCCAGTGATGCAGAAGGCGGTCCAGACGCTCTACGCCACTCCCACGTTCTACAAGCACTGCCAAGATATCGTCATCAGCGTGCGAAAGGTCACTGTCGTCAAGAACTTCGTAGCGGCGCTCAGCTATCCGGGAGGGGAGGCCGGCGAGGCTGCGCCGCGGAAGGTGCGCCCCCTGGACGTGCACGCCAACGATCCGGTGAGGTACGCCAGCGACATGCTCGCCTGGACGCACCAGTGTGTCGTGACGGAGCGGGAGCTAGCCCGGTCGCTGTTCCAAGCTTCGGGAAGCGGCAAGGCCGCCGAGGAGGGCAAGCAAAGCGCCACGCGCTCGGAGGACGGCGATGCCCCCCTGACCCTCCAGCAGATGCTCCGGGAGATCCTCGAAGGCCTCGGGGCCCCACTGGAGCTGAGGCTCGCTCAGGTGGTGGAGAACGCGGGTGGGCGCACCCTGAACGCCTTCAAGCTTGGTGGCTTGCTGGCCTTCTACCACGTGACGCTCGTCGACGTTCTTGGGTCCGATAGCTCTGTGGTGGACGCCCTGTCGCGTTGTCGGCGAGACATGAACACGAGATTCCAATCCCTGCTTCGCGGTATCGCAAAGGACATTCAGGACAACCTCAAAGAGTGTCTCATGCACATCACAGGCGGCACCGAGCAGCGGCGAGCCCATCCCAGTGCGGATAGGAACTCGCTGATGTCACTGGATTTGCAGCCCTCGGCCGCGCTGAAGGAACTCTTGCAGGTGCTCAGCATGATTTTGAACGTCAGCGCAACGGCGTTGACGCCGGCAACGGAGGAAGAGGCCGATCTGTCGCCCATTCTCGCCGCCTTCCTGCAGCCGTTCATGCAGGAGCAGCAGGCCTTCCTGGCACGTGCGCAGAAGATCACTGCAGACGGCAGCAGCGGAGGCATCGATGTTCGGCTTTTCGCAGACTCGTCCTGCGACGAGGCCATCTTCTTCATGAACAGCTTCATGAGCGCAAGACGGATCGTCGAACCAGCCGAGTCCCAGGTGCTGCTGCCAGACGACCCCAGTCTGGTGCAGGAGAAGAGTCTCCAAAGCCTGCAGCACTGGCTGAAGACGCTGGACCAGGGGGCCGCACAGCTCCGCCAGGTGGTCGTGGACGTGCATAGTCGGAGGGTGCTCGAGAAAACCGGACTTGCCGCATTGCTCGAAGCCCGCGCAGCCGCCCTGGCCAGCGAGGACGACGCTCCCTTGTCAGAGTATCCGACGCTCGGCTTGGAGGCTGTTCGGGTCGTGATCGACGCCTTCAATGGTGCGCTCTTCACGATTTTCGTGCCAGACTTTGAGCGAATCACCGACCCGGACGAGAAGAATACCGCCCGTGTAGATACGATGACCAAAGTTGCCGACGGCTACGCCACCATCTGGGAGATGGTTATGGACGAGAAGCAGGGCTACGCGGACCGGAGCTTCCTCGTCCACGCTCCGGAGCAAGTGCGCATTTTGCTGGATGTTTGAAGCCGCGACGCACAGCTCAAGCGCCCGCATGGTACGTCCGCGCGGACAGCCACGGAGGTGCCGGTCGGAGTTGGTCGCTGCAGATCAGAGCGACTCGCTTTCCTGAGGATCGAGTCGCTTTCCTGGCGATCGAGTCGCTTTCCTGACGATCGAGTTCCCCCGGGATTGAACAAATAGGATGGCCAATCTCGGGGGAAACCATACTGTTCGTGGAGGTTGGATACTTGACACTGGAGATTGGGGATTGGAGATTGGAGATTGGAGATTGGAGGTGCGCTAGGTCAAAGGGGGGCATAAAAGAACCCAACGGCTGTTGCTCAGATCAGGAACTCTTCGTCACCGGAGTAGAGCATGGAACTCCTTCGCATGACAGCTCGCACCTCTTGCATCAAATGGTCCCGGTCAAGTTTGGACGGCAGCTCGACGTCCAGCGTCCGACTCACACCCACGATGGACATGCACACGTCGTCCTTGCCAGCAGCGCTCCTCTTCAGGATGTTCGTTTGGCATCCCTGCACGACGTCGACGATGCTCTTGAAGGGTAGGACTTCAATGGACCGTCCAGAGGCGTCGCGAGGTCCGCTTCGGAGCAGCTTGGACGTGCGCCATGCTATCGCTGGGCCCTCCGTGCTTTCGAAAGTGAATAGCGTCCGCTTCTTCGGTCTTCCTCTCCTGCCGTGCTTGAGGACGGCGACGCCACTGTCGAAGAGGTTGCCCCCCGCTTGACTCGCCCGCCTTGATCCCTCGTCCAGGGAAATCTCGGACGATTCAGGCATCTCCCTTGTTCCGAACCTGTGATCGGAAGGACGCCCGCCCTTGCCTTGCGCCCCCAAGGTCTCTTGCCTCTCCGAAGGCAAATCCCTTCTGCCTGCAGTGCTTGCGAGCGGGTCCCTGTCCCCCGGCGGAACATCTTCCCGCTCCTTGGCAGGATCCGCCTCTCTGCTCGGATGCCTAGGCGGCCTGAGCTCCACATCAGCAGCGCTCTTAGGAGTCGCTACCGTGTCGTTGCTTTTCGGCGTGATTTCCTCAAGTTGCTCCAGAAGCTCGATGCTCTGGGGGTAGGGGACGTATGGCGTGCCCTCTTCGGGTGGCATCCACTTCGTCTCTCCAGTCGAGCGGTGCACGTAGTAGTACACGCCATGGCTGCTATCAAGGAACTCGAGCCACTCCGGATCCTCCTGCACCACGCCGGCGTCTCCGTCCTGCTCTTCTCCCTCCGCCGCGGAAGGGTAGACGCTCTGAAGACAGCGGCCTTCCGCTGGGGTCAGCCTCATGCGAAGTCCCTGCTCACGACTGAGGAGATTGCCGACCGTCTCGCCAAACTCGATCTTCTCTCCGTCTTCGATCCCTCCGACGATCGACACTTGGCGCTGAGCCGCTTTCGCCAGCGACAGGATCACCGACTGCCGTGCCGCTTTGTCCGACTGGACGGCGCTGCCAAGATCCTCTCTCAAGGACTTCACGGCCTTGTCAACGACCTGGCTTACGGCGTCTGTGGACGAGCACTCGACAGGGCGACTTAGATGCGCGATGTAGACGACCACAGAGCCGTACCGCGTCGAGCCTCTGCGCGTCGCGAGCGCGCCAGTGGCCGAGGCGACGGTCGTCGGAGAGACTCGAGGGCTTGGCGACGCCTTTGAAGTTCCAGACGCGCTGGCCGCCACTTCGGAGCCGTCCACGCCGAACGAATCCGAGTCCGCCGCACTCCATGGCATCATCGCGGGGAGGGTCGGTGGCGACGGGATCTCTCCGTCGTGGAATATCTCGGCCATCTTGAGCCTTGAACTCCGGCGTCGCTCAGGAGGAGGGATGTCGCTCCGTTCTCCGGGAGAAGACGTGCTACTTCTGCGTCTCGCTGAGATGCTCGACCTTGGCTTCGTATTCTTGTCACCTTCCGTGACCGCGGCCTGAGAGACGCTCTTCTTCGCCTCCTCCGATCTTGAGCCCGGCGCCACCTCCGCTTCCCTTCGCGTCGAGGCTACTTGTGCAGCGATCTGGGGCTTCGCAGCCTGCTCTGGCTCGGCGATTGGCGCTCTCAGTGGGGCTCTCGCCGATGGATTGAGTGGAGTTTCCGCTGGAGGCTCCGGCGGCGGGTTGGGTGTCGATGCCGATTTCCTTCTCTGGGGCAGCTTCGCTTGCGGGGCGTTCGGTTTCTCGGAGCTTACCGCGCGGCGCCACTGGGCAAACGACAGCCGATTCGAGGGTCCTGCGGAAGCTTTCTTGGAACTCTTCGCGACGGGCCCTCGGTCGCCTGCAGGCACGCTGCGCGCCGGATCCTTGTGGTTCGCCGCCTCTTCCTTTGCTGGCACCGATGGCGAAACCGATTGCGGCGGAACCGATTGCGGCGGAGCCGATTGTGGCGGAACCGATTGCGGCGGAGCCGATTGCGGAACCGACTGCGGCTCCTGAAAGAGCATGGCGAGCTCCTCCAGACGCTTGCCCACCGCTGGATCCTGCAGGTCCACAGACTCCTCCAGCTTCTCATCCGCCATGGGCTCTGCTTCCCTGGCGTCAACCAAGCTGGCAAAGGCAGGTAGGACATCTCTCCCCTCAACCCCTGTCGGGGAGCCACCACTCTGTTTCATGGGCGCTCGTGGAGCTGACTCGACTCGCAGAGGACCTCGCTTCTTCACCAGCGGCGACTCCTCCTTCGAATGCTGCGCTACGCGACGAAACCTCTCACTGGCCCGATTCAGCGGATCTCGTTGGGCCCGGCGCCGACGTCGGCGCACGTGCTTTCGCCGGCTGGCTCGCGTGGACGTCCAGTCCATGGGAAAGGCGCGCCAATCATCGGAGCGTTCAAACTCCGACGGCGGCTCACCGCGACGGACTTCCACGAGCATCTGCTTCGTTGGCGTAAGAAACGTTTCGTCTCCGCGCACTTTTCGCTGCCGAGGACGAGACCGCGGCCCCTCGTTGTCGCTGTCCGAGGTCTTGCGCAGCTGTGTGCGGAACCAGCCCGACACTTCGGCAAGAGAGGCCGCGGACTGGCAGCTCCTGGGCGCGCTTGCGGATCGGCGCTTGCCCTGGGACGGCAGGGCAGACCTTCTCGACCCGGCACGGCTGGCAGCAAGGAGGCTGCGTCCAAGAGCTTGCTGGTATCGCCTCGAAAGCAGCGTTGCGCACTCGACGCGGTGAATGCATCTTCGCGCCGACGAAAGTCCAAGGCTCTCGTCTTGCTGCTCGCGAGAGGCCTCCTCCTCGGGCCGATGTCGCCGCACCGCTAGTCGAGCGACGTGCTCTGGAAGCACTCGGACGACCAGGACAGTGGGAAGCTCCTTACCCCGCTTCGAAAGATCCTGGTCGGCTTCGTGGAGGCTCTGCAGCAAGGTGTGCAGCTGCTCGAGCATGAGACTGACTCCTTTCTCTCTCGACTGGTCCCGCGCGTACGTCGCCAAGGGAGCCCGTGAATCGCTCTGCCCGGAGGCCAGCTCGGGTGCCTGTGGAGAACCCGCCACATTGGCCGCCATGTTGTCCTTGTGCGCATGCTCGTATCCCCAGCTGAGGAAGCGGTCAAGGGTCACTGACGACAGCTCCGCTTCAAAGAGCTGGTCGATACTGCTTCTCGAAGCCTCGTCCGCAAGAGCCATGTCGGACACGAACTGAGGGTAGCGTCGCAGAGTGTCGTACATCGACGCTTTGTCCAGCTTTCCCGAACCATGCTTGTCCGCGAGGCGGAAGAAGTCGCGGAGCGCATCAGCAGTTCCTTCCCAATCCTCGTCGACGTCCTTAGCTTCAACAGCTTTCGCGAAAGCAGGCTCCACTTCGTCACCACCCTCCAGGACAGACCCAAGAGTCTTGGCGAAGCAGGCGCTTGCAGCTGCCACCATGCGGCATTCATCCCTCGTAAGAACCGTCACAAAATCCATCGCGGCCGGGCGCTCTGACAGACCGAGTCGTCTTGTTGTAAGCAGCGCCCTGGGCAAGGCAGTCTTCTGGACCTTGGAGTCCAGCTCTCCAAGCGCCTGGCTTCTGGTCCTGTCCTTGCGTTCGCCATCGCCCAGCAGCGCACTGGTGGGCACAGCTGGAGGCTTGATCCCGGCCAACAGCGGATGCTTCTCCGCCGCCGGATCGGCAGAGAGGTACTGAATCTTCGCCCGCCAGGCTTGGAACTTCAGTCGGTACCGCGACATCAAGGACCGCCACTTCGACAGCGGCACAAGCTCCCCAAGAGCTCCCAAATCGGCCAGGACCTGATCGTGAGCTGCGCTACTTCCCCGGATCTGCGCGCCGCGCTCTTCTTTCGTCCGCCCATCTCGCCTCACGGCCGGCTGCTCCGCTTCGGTAGGCTCGTCCCTTGGAGCCATCGTCTTCGCGTCAGTGCTCTCGTCCAGACTGTAGGCCGACTGGCGACGCCATGCTGCTTGCGACGCCACCACGGACTCGGCAGCGCGCGAGTTCAGATTTGGATAATCCGTGGCGGGATCATGCGAGCCCTTCGACCCACGAGACACGGGCACCTCCACCGGCCCAGTGGAACCGGTCACCAACGCTTCTCGCCCTAAGCCGCTATCATCATCGCCGTCATACTCCCCTTCGTCACCTTCGTCACCTCCGTCCTGCTCCTGCTCGTGCTCTCCCTCGGCGAGGTCCGCGTCGGGGTAGCCCAGGTTCTCGTCGCAAGGAAACGCGGGGGACGACAGCTCGGAAAGCTGAAGAATCTTCCATGCCACGATCACGACAAGCACCCAAGCGGGCGGGAGCTTCTGGCGCTTCTGGGAACGAGCTCCACTGGGAAGAAGCGAGTTGAACTGCAGATAGTCGGACCACTCCTGAACGGTACCACAGATGTCCAAGGTGTTCTCGATGGGACGCTGGCAGAGGAGCCCTGGGTCGACGCGGCAGAAGTCTCCAGAAGGCGCAGCCTTCGCCAGCACTGCGAGGGAAGGCAAGACTAGCAGTGCGCTCCCCGCTCGATCGCTCAGCCGAGATCCCTCAATCGCGCGAAGGGCCCGGAGGACTGCCGTTGCCGGCGCAGGAAACGCCACCAGCGCATCTTCCTTGAAGAGCGCGTCGAGGCATCTGCAGGCGATCTTCACGCATCCCGCCGCAAGCTTGCGCCTAGCGGCTTGCACGCGCCTTTGCTCTTCCTCCAGGTACGCAGGGCGCCTCTCGACGGCGCCGTCAGACCTTGGGGGCCCACCTTGGTGTGAGCTATGCACCTCGCTCTCGTGCGCGAAGTCGGCGTCCAGAACTGCGATGCCCTTGAGGACTTTCCGCCAAAGGCCGCGAAAGTACGCCAGCGTGTCGCAACGACATTGGTAAGACCGGAGCAACGTGACGAAGGGACTTCGAACGTCGGCTGCGACGAAGGCGGCACGACGGCCCCCGCTTGCCTCCGTCTGCGCCGCATCTTGGCTGTGCTCCAGAAAGTCTCCAAACTTCGTTCGGTGCTTCTCGCCCCTCAGGCGCCTCCGCGCACTGCCGTATCGGAGTCGGTCGTACTGCAGCGCCTCCAGGAGAATCATGGTGACCGAGCATGGGTCCGCGGAGAAGGGGTGCAACACCCGGTGCAGCAGCACGCCAGCTGCATGGTTTGCGCCGACAGGAAACTTGGCCGCGCTCTGCTCCTCCATCAGCTCATCCGGATCCTCCACCTTCTTGACACGGTTGGAGTCGGAGCCCTCCGACGCCAGGGCGCATTCGCAGATCCCCACCGCTACGAAAGGATGGAGCACCATCGTCCGCACCAGCCTCGCGTATGCATCCTCCACGTCTGCCGAGGGACGACATCCCGTCAGCATCCATCGAGTCGCTCGCGTCGACACCGGGGACTCCTCGTCCAGAAGCTGGTCCCGGAGAAGCACCTTGACAGCTCGACAAAGAGAAACGGGCTCGGGCAGCGCCGATCCAGCAGCTTTCAGCTGCGACTCGGCCAGCGACATGAAGGCTTCACTGGTGTGGATCTCGGAAAGAAGCTTGGCCGCGAGCATGGCACTGTTCCTCATCGTCAGCTCCGTCAGCTTCCGCAGTCCGGCCTTCACCTTCTCCGGCACAGCTGTGTCTTCGCTGACATGGGCGAGCTCGTCTTGAGGCTGATGGAGCCAATACTTCATCGTCGCGATCTTCACGACGTCACCAAGTCCACGGACCCGCTTCCCCATTCTCCTCTGCTGATTCTCCGCATTGTGTGGTTGGTCGAAGCCAGCGTCGCCATTGGCGTTGGCATGACTTTCCAGCAGGGCAGGTTGTCTGCCATCCAAGCTTTCGTTCGTCTCCATGGCTTCCTGTCTTCCCACCTCAATCGTGCCGTTCGCATTCGACCGGGAGGGCGGCTGAGATGTACTCGCCTGGGGACCATGGATGACCGTGGGGGCTTCGGCTCCGGGGACGGCGGGAGCAGAGGGGACGAGAAGTTTTCGGCGGAAGGGTTCGGCAAACGCCTTGTCTTCCTTTACGTCGTCGCTGTCTGGGCCCGCTGCGCCGCCCACGGCGGGCTTGGACACCTTGGCTCTGGCGTCATCCGCTTGTGGTCGCTCTCCACGCTTGTCATCAGCGATCTTGAGCTCTTCCGGGCTTGCACTGCCGGCCCCAGGCTGCTCTCCCGCTGCTCGTTCCGCCTGTGCCGTTGCCTTGATGGCGGCCTTGACCGCCGCTTCCGAGATCTCGCCAGTTTCATCATCAGCACCAGCATCAGATCCTCCAGTTGCAGGATCGCGAGGAGCGGAATCGGAAGGGCTTACTGGGTACACCTTGGCGGCGTCTTCGTACAAGCCGCTGTTCTGAAGGACCGTGCTAAGGCACTGCCGCAGCAGCGGATGCTCCCAGCTGCTGTGCTGGAAGCGTCCCTTTTGGAAGGAGTAGAAGGGCTCCTGAAGCTCGTCGTCCTTGTCGACGGGGACGAAGGACCAGTGTGGCGGTAGCGGCAGCTTCAGAGACAGCGTGCGAGCCTCGGTGATGAAAGGGTGCTCGAACTGGCTTCGGCCACCCGGTGCCTCGAACACCACTCCCCCAGCATCCTCACGACGTCTCCAGGGCGGCAGGACTGGCAAGCGCAGCTCTTCCTCATCTGTGACGTCAAGAAATCGCGCATCCATCGGCGTCTCGGCACCGGGCTCCTGCAGAGGCATACGCTGATTGACGCCAGCAGCTCTCGAGGCCTCCGGTTGTGATCCTGGCGCCTCCGTGATTGATACCTAGTACGAAAGAGCTGCTTCAATGCAGTGGAAATGCAAGGGATATGGTGGCGTGGCGCTCTTTGGCGCGTCTTTTAGGGGGATGTTCTTTGAAATAATCCAAACGACGCCAATTTCAAACTATAGTTGCTCCATACTACCAAGGACCCTGGCATCAGTGTTTTAGTGGTTTTCAACGGGAAACGCGGTTGGCATTGTTAAGTACCGCGTCTTACGGAAGAATAAGGTGAAGCAGTACAACGAAATGTAGTACCAAATGTCACCATGCATCGTGCCGCCCTCGCGGAGAGGTTTTTGCTTCCATTCATGAACTCCTACGACATGCACATACAGCAGACGGGCGCTCGCCTGCGCGCCTCCTGGAACAGGGTACGGCGCAAGGTTCGGTGCTGGCCGACGGGAGAAAAGGAACCACGTTTCACTAGCCTTTCTTCCTTGGGGATCCTGATCAAGCTGCCTCTCCGAGCGGATCTTCGCTTCGTTCATACTGTGTGACGACGCACCCAAGCGCTGCGTGTGATCAAGCGCTGCCAAGTCTCGTGCAGAGTCGGCACGTCACAACCCAACGAAGAGAGACCGTGGCACCCAAGTCCGCGCCGAGACCGAACTCAAGCCAGCTCATCGACCAGACGGCGCAGAGCTTCTCGGACACAGCGCAGGTATGCGGTGAGATTCTTGCTCTCGAGGCGGACTCCCGGGAGCGTTGTGAGACTCCGCGAAAGCCATGGGGTTAGACAGCCGCGCTTCCCTCCGGAGGTTTCGCTTCCCTCGGAAGGTTTCGCATACATTGAGTGCGATCAAGCCGGGTCTCGTCTCCTGGTAGCGAAGGAATGCATGTCCCGCTTGGGAGCCATGGTTATCCGCTTCCTCTGCGACTTGCCATGGGCCTTTCTCCTCTCCCACGGCCAAGATTCCCCCACGCGCCCCCTCTCCTCCCCCGGCGGACCTGACCCTAGCCAGCTGGCTCCGCCGTGCTGGTCTTCCCTGGCGCGTGCCCGCTTCTCTTCCGTATCCACAAGGTCTTGCAGCACTTCCAGCTGCTTCTTGCCCTACAGCGGCGGTGGCACAAGAAAGCTGAGACGAAGGGCGGCGCACACAAACGGCTGAGGTTGCAAGGGCAGCCAGCCAC
The DNA here is from genome assembly GCA_019677205.1 of Pinguiococcus pyrenoidosus. Taxonomy (NCBI): domain Eukaryota; class Pinguiophyceae; order Pinguiochrysidales; family Pinguiochrysidaceae; genus Pinguiococcus; species Pinguiococcus pyrenoidosus. The sequence goes on from JAAMXY010001206.1 coordinate 48,760, forward strand.
TTCAACCCTTAAACCCGCCTCGCGACGTGTCCGATGCCATACCTCTGCGAGAGCGGCGCTGGCAGTAGCCGCGTCCTGCAGGTCTCGACGCGTGCGAAACGTATCTCGTATCTGTGGCCCCAGAAGCCGTGTCAAACATCACGGAAAAGCAACGTACAAAGCCCCAGAACGGCGAGATCGTCACCTCCTCGATGACGCTGACGCCGCGAACGGCATCCAGCCTCTGGAATCGGTGGCCCAGTCGCAGCAGGGAGCGGTACTGCTGCAGCGCCGTCGCTCGGCGGATAAAGTACTTCAAATCCAGCGCCATGGTCAGCCGTCCTCCTCGAAACAGCGCCTTCGGGCAGCGAAGCGGTGGCGCAAACGAGCGCTCATTCCGCTGTCGATGCCATTCTTCAGCGGCAGAGTCCTCGAATCCGCCCGTCCACCAATCACGGAGCCTTCTTCCGCCGCGGGACAGACGGGAAAATGCTGAAATCCATCTGTCACGACCTGGCTGGAAATGATCCGTCTGTCCCGCTTCGCGGTCACGCCCGCATGTTGAAACTCCAGCTCGAAGGTGGAAGAAGGTCGGACGTTTGCGTCAGCAGGCGGAAGGAACGGCCAAGGCGCGCGTGGTTGACGGGCTGCTGTCCGTCCTGGGCCTCTGAGGGCCTTGCAGACCTATATTTTGGGTCCATGAGGGCAAGGGTGGCGCTTTTTGGCGCCGTGACGCTCTGCTCGGTGGCCCTCAGCAGCTCAGCTGACTTTTTCGGAACGAGAAGTCACGGCCGGGGCGCCTACGGCGGGCCTCGGCAGCCCGACAATGAGTTCTACGACGTTTTAAATGTCGAGCGGTGAGGGCTGGAGGCCCAAGCTTCGGGATACTCCGCGGCTTGGCTTTGGGAGCGCTGCCTCACGTCACGCCTTGTTCCCATAGGGATGCGAGTCCGGAAGAAGTGAAGCGCGCCTACCGAGAGATGGCCAAGAAGCACCATCCGGACAAGGGTGGCGACCCCGAGAAGTTCAAGGAGATTGGAGAGGCGTATGGCGTGCTCTCGGACCCGCAGAAGAGGCAGATATACGACGAGCTCGGCAAGGCCGGCTTGGAGGGAGGCGCTGGCCCGGGCAACGTTCCCGAGGGCTTCAGCACGGCAGATCTCTTGAGCCAGCTCTTTGGCATGGGTGGTCGTAGCGCTCCCGCCGACGTCGTGTTTGAGCTGCAGGTGCCGCTGGAGGATCTCTACGGCGGCCGGACGTTGCCCTTGAACCTGAGGTCGCCGGGCCAGGAGGAGCGCATCCTTGAGGTCACGATCCCAGCGGGTGCCGTGGAGGGACAGAGAATCGTGCTGCCGGGAGAGGCCCACGACGGCCGGGCAGACATTGTCCTCGTGCTGCGGCAGAAGAAACACCGGGTGTTCACTCGGAGAAACGGCGATCTCTTGGTGAAGGTTGAGGTATCGCTCGCTTCGGCGCTGACGGGCTGGGAAGTTGAGGTGGAGACGCTTGACAAGAGGACGATCAAGGTGGTCGGGGAGCCGGGGGACCTCCTGAGCGAAGGGGCAGTGCGGGTCGTGCCAGGCGAGGGTATGCCGATTCTTGGGGGCGGCCGAGGGAGGATGGATGGGGACGCCAGTCCGGCGCGCCACGGAAGGCTGTTCCTTCTCTTCTCGGTCCGATATCCGAGGAAGCTGCGCCTCGGCCCAGGAGAGAGGGACCAGCTGAAAGCAATTTTGGAGGGGAAGCCAGTCCGCGGGACGAGCAAGCGACGCTTCCAGGACCGCGCCGAGAGCAGCGGCGCGGACAGGGACGCGGAAGAGGAGCCGGAGTCGTCGGAGGCATCCGAGGAGGACGCAGGAAGCCGCACAGGCATCCACGCCACCCTGAGCTCGTTTGGAGCAAGTGGCGCGGAGGAAGCAGAGGACGCGACGCGGAGTTCTGCATTCGGGTTTGGCGGGCCGCAGTTTGGCGGCCGACCGGGCGGCGCCTTCCCTGGCGTCTTCGAGCAATTCTTTGGCCCCGGCGGCGGCGGCGGCGGCGGCGGTGGCGGAGGCACGTGGCACTTTGGCTTCTAGGTTCCCGGTTGCGTCAGTATTGAGGAGACATCCGGCAGGTGGATTGCCCAAGAGACGGCCAATGTGGGCGTGAGCATGGGCGATGCGGAGACGCACAGCGCAAAGGATTTCAATCTCGTTCAACTTCATTTGATTAGTTTAATCGATCAGCCGGGCTGCCAAGAGGAAGTCCAGCATCTCTCGCAATGACTTCATAATGTGTGCCGCTTGTGCCGTCTTGGAGAATCTCGTCAGCTCGATCCACTCCTGCTCAGGAAACAAGCAACAAAGTCAGGCGTCCACGTGGAAAGACTCGGTTTCCGCCAAGATTCCAGATTTCCCCAGACTCACCCGCTTGATCGTGCTGTAGGTCTTGCGGCTCTTCAGGGAGCTCAGCAGCCGGCCGAGGTCGGAGTCGCGGATGCCGTTGAAGGCCAGGAATTGCTCGCCCAGCGGCGTTATCTAGGAAGATACGCGGTGCCCATTGCTTTCAACTTCAGCGGAGAGAAGGCCTCTCCGCCGCTCGCTGGAGCGTACCTTGTACCCGAATGGATGGTACCCAGCGAAGGGGTTAAATCCTCCACGAAATCGAGATTCGACCGCCGAATACGCACAAACTTCACTCTGAAGCGCGACGGTTCCCAGCACTTTGCTCCCCGTGTCTCGCGCCAGCGCATCGGAGCAACAGGACAGCAGCAGAGCGGCACTCAAAACAAAAGAACGGCACAGAAAAGGCATGGGGACGAGAGGAGAGAGACTAAATGGGAAATTTTAGCTGCAAAATGGCGCTTTTGGCGCCCAAAAGCGCTCCAAAAAGCAGACAACATCCGAATAGCCGGACGGAGACGATAAACACAACAGCACCTCTACGGTTTCCTTTCTATTTGAAATAATTCTATACAAATTATTATGTAGTATTTTTTTTTACGATATTTATGTACAAAGAGTAACGACATTTCTTGGGAACGCTTCCAACGACAGCTGTTGACTTGATCTCTCCCTTCTGACGAAAATTCGTTCCAAAAAGCGTTCGTTGGCGCCGTTGGCGGTTGCGTCGTTCTCAGGAGATTCGTCGAATCTCGCGCTCGCTCCAACCTTGCTCGCCCGCCAAGCCCTGTGCTCTGCCTAGCGCTGCGTCGGCGACCGAATGCTTTGAAGCTCCGCGTTCGACACCACGTTGGCGCGCTGCGCACGGAGTTCCCTTTTGGCGCTTTCGTCGTTTCTTTTCTTCTGCGCGCCGCAACGTCTTCCACGCGCGCCGCTTCTCCGCTGAAGGGTAGCACACCTGCGGGAAGATGGACCGGTAAGTACCTGAGATGGTGGCGCGCCACTTTCGTTCCTCACCGGAGTCTTGGTGGACGCGCGAAGATCGGACTGGGCGCCGGCCAGCTTTGAGCGAGCCCAGAGCAATAGCAGCATCGTGTCCAACGTGCCCGAGGTCTCTCAAAGCGGCTATGACCATCTCAGCGGCGGGAGCGTGGATCGTCTCGTCGGCTCCGACGAGCAGTCCGACTCGTTGGCCGAAGGAACGCCCGTCTTGAAGCCCAAGTCGCTGCGGCCTCGGCGAAAGCGCCGCGACAAGCTGTCGGACACGGACTCGGCGGTGGTGCGGCAGGGCGTGGCGGGGTCTGCCTTCGGCGTGCGACCCAGAGGGCCCTTCAAGAAGGCGAAGAGCGGGCGGGTGAACATGGATGTGGACCTCGAGGATGGCATGTATGTGTCGGGCAAGACTAAGGAGAAGCGACGACGAAGCAAGCGGAAGTCGTGCTTGCGCCGCTGGTGCTGCTGCTGCTGCTGCTGTTGCCGCTACTGCTTCAGCTGGCGTGGGATCTTCCTGGCCGCCGTGGGCTTCGCCTGCTACCGCTACTTGGAGTTCCCGAAGCGCTTCATCGAACGCGTGGAGCCCAGCATCGAGGAGGCCGCGGAGCGGCTTCACGTCATGGAGTGGGTGCCGGACGACGCCACCCTGAGCAAGTGGATGCACACCGACGGGAGCGATGGCTTCGGTCTTCACTTCGGACCGCCGTCCGAGGAAGGCGCCGACGGCGACGGAGAGTCCAGCGGCGCCGAGGGGGCCGAGGACGGGCTGTTCGTCTGGCTCCGAAGTATGGGCGTGGAGCTGCCGACCAGGATGTCCAGTGCGGAGCGGAAGCACCTGCGGACCCAGTACGAGGAGATCTACAAGGATCTGGTGGCTGCAAAGAACGAGACGGAGAATGCAAAGCGCCTCGCTGAGGCCGAGCGCGTGCGAGCCGTTCGAGCCGAGAAGGCGCAGCAGGAGGGCGACTCCTTCGCCAAGTCGCTTGACAAGGAGCTGACCGCGGTGAACCAGAAGCTGGCGCAGTCGAAGAAGCAGCTCGAGGAGGCACGACGACGTGCCGACGAGGACGCCGAGGAATCCAGAATGAAGGAGGAGAAGCTTCAGAACGCCATCAAGACCTACGAAGAGGTCGTCAAGAAGGTGCACGAGATCGTACCGTCCGCGAACACGACGCACAACGCGCCGGAGATGAAGACGGGCAGCAGCGCCAAGCACATCGCCAGCGGCGTGCACCAGATCGTCTTTACCAGCAGCATCGCGGCGGATGTGGCGGCGCTCCCGCCAGGCACAGCGGACAGAGGCCTGGTGCACATCGTACCGGCACTGCTGCTGAACACGGGAGGCAACGTCGAAGAATCCGTCGACGAGGACCAAGTCACCTGGGCCTTCATGGCCGGCCCGTACGTGCTGGCGAAGTCGCTACACCACTTTCAGTACGTCGACAGTGCGCACAACGCTGCCAGTCGGGCCATGCTGGCCGCGCAGGACGCCGACAGCGTCAGCATACAGAGCACCGACGAACCGGATGGCAAGAATTGTCGGGTGAAGCTGGCGTCGAAGAATGGCATCGAAATGGGGATGTCACCGCCACAGATGAGCATGGCTGCGTGCGAAGCGGCGCGCGCCCAGATCATCACGCTGTCCCAGAACTTCGAGATTGTCGAGCCGAAGCTGGTCGAGCCACCCAGCGAAGGCGAAGGGGAGCAGATTCCCGCCGGCATCAGGAATGCCATCGCCTCAGGAACTGCCGCGCCCGGCGATGGCAGTCCTCCCGCGCAGGGAGTAGCCGCGGGCCTGAGTCCGCCACAAGGGCCAAGTCCGCCACAGGGCCCGAGTCCGCCACAAGGGCCAAGTCCGCTACAGGGCCAAGACGGCGGCGCTGCTCAGGCCGAGGAGCAACAGGTGCAGCGGCTTCAGCAGATACAGGGGCAGCTGGATGCGCAGAAGCAAGGGAATCCAGTGCTAGCGCAGAATCCCGCCGCGCCCGCGGGAGCGGTTGGTGCAGGCGTCAACTCGGCCCCGCAGAATCCACCACCTGCGGGAGCAGCACCGCCTGGGGAGCCTGGCGCGGCTGCGGCCGCAATGGCGGGCGCCGCACAGGCCGCAGCGGAGAGAGGGATTCCGGCTCCAGCTGTGCCACCTGTGCCACCTGTGCCACCTGTGCCAGTCTAGGCTACCTTTTTTGCCCCCTCCACCCGCACTGGAGCACAACTGAGAAGCAGATCCTCTCGAGGGCGGGTGACGACAGGATCTTATCTTCAGCATAGAGAATCGAGACCTCTTCCTCGAAGGTGGGATTGATGGCATCGTACACGAGAGGCGTGCAGCGGCGTTCTCTCCGTGGACGTTGCGCGATGTACATTTCTAGAGATGCAAGGACATCAGCAGACTACCAAATCATAAAGCTTGTTGATGGAAAGAAAGCTCAGAACTCAAAGCTCAAAGCTCAAAGCTCAGGCTTTAGACCTGATGTGTCCACCGCCTGCACACCATTGCGATCCTACTGCTGCTGCGGCAGCATCGCTTGTCGGCACCCTGTACAAACCTTGCGCCTACTCGGTGTCCACCGGCTTGTCCTCCTGCTGCGTGGCTTCTGCCTTGCCGCCCTTCGAGATGTCCAAGTCGTCCAGGGGAGGAAGCTCTTCGCCATCACCGTCGTCTTCTTCGTCGTCGCTGTCGGCATCATTCTCACCGAAGTCCATGCCTTCCATCCCGGCAAGACCTCCCATGCCTGCAAGACCTCCCATGCCTCCCATGCCGCCCATGCCTCCCATTCCACCCATTCCGCCCATCATATCCCCAAAGTTCATTCCGCCGTCCAGAGCTGACGTATCGAAGGCCGCCTCTTCCTCGGCGTCGTCGTCCGCCCACTTGTCCCAGTCGATGGACACGAAGCTCTTCTCCAGCGCCTTGTCCTTGAGCAAGCGAGGCCAGCCCTCGTCCTCGTCTTCTTCTTTCTTCACGATGTGCATCTGCACCGATCGGGGCAGAACCTTCCAAGTGCTCTTCTCCATGTTCACCTCCTTGAACAGCTCCATGTCCACGGCGTAGCTCTTGCCGTTGCTGGTGCCGCTGAACGTCAGCATGGTCTCCGTCAAGTTGATGCTCTCGTCGCTCACGTCCTGCAGCTTAAAGGTCACATACAAGGAGTCCTTCCGCTGCGCCCACATCACCGGAGGTCGCAGAGTGGCAGACATGCTGGATCTCGGCGGGCGCGTCGTCCAGAGAGCTGAGCAGCGGACAGAGCGGGGCGCGGAGGCGACGAACGCGGGCTCGAGGCGGAGGCGGACGCGGAGGCGACGTGCGGCGCACAGCGACTCGACGGCTGAGGATCCGGCGCGTCCAGCAGTCACAGGATGTTCCAGAAGGGAATTTGTAAATCAAGATTAATAAAGATTAATATATAAAAATTTTGAATACAATTTTTCAATTGTAGTATAACTTGATTAATTTATAACTATACTGTAAAATTAATGAATCAAAATATTCAAAATTAGAACCTCAGAGAAGTACCCATATGGTTGGTGGCTGAGCCGTGGATGCAGAACTTTGAAACTCCAAACCCAAAACTCAAACTTCAAAACTCGAAACCCGAAACTTTGAAAAAACTGGAGATCCGCAGATCTGAGCTCAAAGATGAGAAGCTCAGCTGATCCTGGGGTTGGTTTCATGATTCGGGATTGGTGGATCGGCATAATCGGTTGCGGCTTTCAAACCCTTCCCCGCAGTCTGCGATTGGTGCCTCTTCCAAATTTTACTCTACCTTCGCCACGCGCGACGCTTCCCGGCGTCACCCGTGCCGTATCCTACGAGAAGATAAGAAGCACTTCGAGCCAGCAACAGGACACGCTTCCAACGGCGCACCAACGCCTGACATGGACCCGCGAGAAGCGCGGCTCATTGGCGGAGGTCGACCCGTCCGAGCGCTCGTACGTCCCATGCCACATCTCCCCGAGCAACCGTTTCCCTCGTTCCGTTTTCGTAATTCAAGTGCCCAATTCTATGCGCAGCCAACGGTATCGAAGCCATTGGGACCGAAGTGAACAAGCAGCCTTGCGGCGGACCCAGCTTTTAAAGCGGCGCATCGCGCGCGGCGAAACCGGTCAACTTGGTGTCGACGGCCCACCGCGCTTCGCGACGGTCTCGTGGTGGCGTAGGAGCGCTGCCCACCGCGCTCGCAGCTGCTCCCGGCGGGTGGTACCCGAACGCGCGCGGCCACCTCCGCGTTGCAAACCGTTGCGCGCGAGAGCGAAAGCGGCGGAAACGAAGCTTTGAGCGCCTGCATGTCCAGCATGCCCGTGGACTTGATGAAGGGGGGCCTAGACAACGCCTCCGTGTGCAAGTGGAAGGCCGACGGCAAGCCGCCCATCACGCCCACGTCCAAGAGAAGACGTGGCGACGCCGGCGCGCCGGCGCCCTGGCTCCGCCAAAGCGGCACGAAGCCGCAGACGCGCATCAACGTGGTGCCCTCTCCCAAAGCCACTTCGTAAGTACCTTCGAAACGCCATCCAACAGGACACACGTGTTCGTGTAGAGGAAAGAAGACATACAGACAGACGCTCCGACGCTCAAGGATGTGAAACGCCTCTCTCGACAGGCGGATCAAAGACAAGGATGGATACATGGACCCGTTTGCGGAGCGGCCGGCGATGGCTTCGGTGCAGCGCAACGCGTCTCCGATCCCGCTGATGTCGCGCATCGGCTGCTCCAGCAAGAGGATCAAGTACTTCTTGCTGTTCTGGACCACCGTGTGGCTCGGCGGCGTGTTCCTGCTCGGGGCCCGCGGCGGCACCCTGCTCCCAGAGGGCTCCGCCTCCGGACTCTTCATGCGGAGAGGCCTGCGGGGGGCGGAGACGCCCCCCGACAGGATGACGATCGAGACCGGCAGGCTGCAGGAGGAGTTGCAGAAGGCCCAGGAGGAGATGCGCGCCCAGCGGCGCGCGCTCGAGGAGGCGCGCCAGCGGGCCGAGCTCGCCGAGGCGGTGGATCAGGAGAGCGTGGCGTTTGCGCAGCAGCTGGACGAAGAGCTTGAAGCTCTCGGCAAGGAGTACAAGCGCACCCGCGAAGAAATTGACGACCTGGAGCGCAAGAGCGCCAAGGCCAGGGAGGACCGGAACGTGCTGGAGATCCAGACGGAGCAGCTCCTGAGCAAGATTGCCGAGAAATCCGCCGCCGCCGACGACTTGGAGCGGCGCCAGTGGCTGGAGCAGGAGCGCCAGAAGCGCCTGGAGGAGCAGAAGGCCGCCGGCGCGAATGGCGCCGTGTCCGAGGGCCACTCCGGCAAAATCCTGCTGACCTGGTCGCTCCACGACAGCACGAAGCTGCCCGCGCTCGAGAGGACGGCAAGCGGGGCGCACAAGTCGGCCGCGCACACGTACTACTCGTGGATCTTCGTCCGCGAGAGGAACGGCGAGATTCCGCCGCAGATTCTGCTCCAGACGACGCAGCAGTATCCCACCAAGGTCTCGGCTCTGGTGGCGGCGCGCCGAGCGCAGGCCAACGTCCAGCAAAGCGAGAGTGTGCAGATCCAGAAGTACGTCGTGCCCGACGAGGACCAGGAGCAGGGCTTCCTGGACAAGCACTTTGGGCCCAGGGGAATGCCTTACGAGTGCAAAGTCGCGTTGACGAACGCGCTGGGAAATGTCTGGGGTGAGTCCGCCCCTTACGAGACGGAGGAGGAATGCCAGCTGGCGAGAAAGGAAATCCTCCTCCAAGCCACGTCGCTCCTCCTGGACGAGACGGAGATCTCCAGTGACGAGGCGCTCGCCCGCTTCCAAGAGGTAGGATCCCGGTCCCAAGTTGCACCAGCGAGAAGTTGGAAGGAAGGGAGCTAACTCCTGGGTCTTGCTTCTCTGTAAAGCCGTCCGGGGAAGGTGGTGTCGGCGAGAAGGGAGGCCCGAGCGCCGCGGGCGAGCCTGGCGCCGAAGACGAGGAAGATCGCGACCCGTCCGACTGGTATCATTAGCAAGTGGACCTCCGCCCCACGGCCCCGAGCAGCACGGGCAGCCAGGCAGGCAGCGATCCGAGTTATGGCATTGAACC